>HG995292.1:7500-17500 GCA_905332915.2 Hecatera dysodea
TTTAAAATAATTATTTATGTATTGATTTTAATCTGACTTTATTTATATTGTTAGGTCTTGTGATCCCCCCTTTACAGGGTTCTATATATAATATTAGGACTTATCTTTTTATTATTAGTATATAAGTTTGTGTTTATCGACAAGACCAAGACTATCACTCCTCCAAAATGTTCCTCTCCAGAACCCCCGCCAAAAAAGCCTCCACGGGTCCCCATGTCTCTCCGTCGAATGCCCCACTCTCCATCACCTTTGAGAAGGATGTGTCCCCTCCCAGTGCTTCAACTCAGGCCTCTAACGGGAGGCGAAGCATTGGAGAGTGGGAAAATGGGAGATTGGCAGAGTCTCAGCCCCTCCTGTCAGCCACCGCTATATCACCTAAAAAGGTAGCCCCAACGGCGACGGCCTCTCAGAAGCTCTCACGGCGCGCTGCAACTCAGGCAGACAGCAAGGCTGTAGCGCGTCGAACTTCCACCGAGTCTACGGGGGCGTCACCGGGGACGAGCCAGCAGCAACCAAACAAACCCACCGATCGGGTGACCGAGGCCCGCAATTGTCTTCTGCGCGCGAAGTCGCACCTCGGCGACTCGCGCAATTTGAGAGCAGACTTGAAAGCCGGGATCACCCAATCGGTGGAAAGGCTATACCAGCTAGTGAAGGAGGAGGCGGCGGCTGCTGCAAAGGCGAAAGGAAGTGAGGCGGCAGAAATGGAGGCCAGCAAAGCAACACCTTTGCCAGAGGCACCCAGGAGCTTTCCGGAGGTTGACTCTTTGCTCGCTTCACTAGCGGAGCATAGCGCGCTGGTGAAGGAGAGCAGCGAGAAGATGGAGAAGCTGCGGCAGGCGATGGAGAGGCAAGGGGAAATGTTGGAAAAGACGGCCACCTATGCGAGTGTAGCGGCGGGTCCACCGAAAAGGCAGACCCCAGGAAGGACCGCGCTGCACTCCATAGTGGTAACGTCCAGGGACGAAGACGACACTGGAGAGGTAGTCTTTAACAAAATTAGAGAGGCTGTCAAAGCCAGAGATGGAGGAGTAGAAATTGAAAGCGTGCGAAAGGCCAAGGACCGGAAAATTGTTATGGGGTGTAGATCAGCAGAGGAAAGAGACAAAGTGAAAGAGAGGATCCAGAAGTCAGGAGACCATCTCGTTGTCGAGGACGTGAAAAACAAAGACCCACAACTGGTATTCCGAGGCGTTCTCAGCATTTACACCGACGAGGAACTGCTAGAGGCGATACGGAACCAAAACCGGGATGTCTTTCGCGGCCTCGACAATGGGGAGGGTCGAATGACGATCAAGTACAGGAGAACGGCGCGGAACCCCCACACGAAAAACGTGATAGTCAGCACGTCACCTACTGTCTGGAACAGGATGCTCGAGAAAGGGAAAGCGCGCATAGATCTCCAGACCGTCTTCGTCGATGACCAGTCGCCACTGGTCCAGTGCACTAGGTGTTTGGGGTACGGGCATAGTCGGCGGCTCTGTAAAGAACCTGCCGACCTATGCAGCCATTGCGGGGGCCCACACCTTCGACCAGAGTGTGACCAGTGGCTAAAGACGGAAACACCAAAGTGCCTCAACTGTGTCAAGGCGAAGATGGGGAAGACTGACCACAACGCGTTTGACCGCGAGTGTCCTGTTCGGGTCAGGTGGGACAGACTGGCACGGGCATCCGTCGCCTACTGCTAAGGGCGTCCCGGGGAACACAATGCCGCACAAGATACTCCAGGTGAACCTTCAGAGGAAGAAGTTGGCGACCCAAGAGCTTATGCTTGAGGCCGAGCAGCGCAAAGCCAGCGCAGTGCTGATCCAGGAGCCCTATGTGGGCAGCGCGAAGAGAATGAGCGGGACCAGAGGCGTCCGTATCTACCAGAGCACCGCGCAAGGAGAAGGGACTGTCAAGGCGGCAATAGCCGTTTTTGACCCAAACCTGACCGTGAGACAGTACCCAGAACTCACCACGAACAACATCGTCGTGGTGGGGATTCAAACCGGTGCCTGGAGACTAACTCTGGTCTCGTTCTACTTCGAGCCAGACCAGCCCCTAGGGCCATACCTGGACAGCCTCAGGAAGGTGGAAAGCGAGACCGGCCCGCACAAGCTCATCATGGGAGGAGATGCCAATGCCTGGAGTATCTGGTGGGGCAGTAGTGAGACGAACAGCAGAGGCGACGAGATGTTGGGAGCTCTCGACCAGCTTGGATTGCAGGTACTGAATAGAGGGGAAACTCCAACCTTCGACGTAGTTCGTGGTAACAGGCGTTATACGAGCTGCGTCGACGTCACAGCCTGCACGGCGGATATGCTGACGGTGACCGACGGCTGGCGAGTCGTCGACGACCTGACGGGGTCGGACCACAACGGCATCGAGTTCAAAGTACACCTCGAGAAGTCTTTGGGTATCACGATAAACCGGACTACCAGGATCTACAACACCAAAAAAGCTAATTGGACGCAGTTTCTTAAGAAACTGCGTCAAATTATGCGGGAGAACCACATCACCGTAAGTCTGTTCGAGGATATCGACAGCAGGGACAAAATAGACCTGGTAGTCGAGGGACTTACAGCGGCAGTGCAAGACGCCTGTACATGCGTGATACCCAAAAAGAACAACAGAGAGAGGCTAACCGTGCCGTGGTGGTCTGATAAACTCGCCAGTCTCAAGAGGCAAGTGGTCACCAAGAAGCGAAGGATTCGCTGTGCAGCGCCAATCCGGAGACCAAAGGTTGTTGAGGAGTACCTGAAACAGAAAGAAGAGTACGAACGTGCAGTAATCCAAGCAACGGTCGAGAGTTGGAAGGGGTTCTGCGAGAAGCAGGAAAGGGAAGGCCTATGGGAGGGCATATACCGGGTGATCCGCAGGACGGAGAAAAGGGAGGAGGATTTGCCGATGATTAGGGACGGCAGGACTCTAGACGCAGAGGCCTCGGCGAGGTATCTAGCAGAGACGTTCTACCCAGAGGACCGTTCGGAGGGGGATAACGAGGAGCACAAACAAGTGCGGCAACGAGCTGAAGAGGTGAATGGGGGCAACCAAGGTGAACCCTGGGACCCTCCCTTCACACTCGATGAGCTGGAGCGAGCAGTCTCCTCGTTTAACCCCAAAAAAGCCCCCGGTTCCGACGGTCTGACGGCGGATATATGGGGCCACGCGATCCGCCAAGACCCAGACTTAGTTCTGTGCTTGGTAAACAAGTGCCTGGCGCATGGATACTTTCCACGGTCCTGGAAAGAAGCAACCGTCGTTGTGCTCCGCAAACCCGCTAAAGACGACTACACCACCCCAAAATCGTACAGGCCGATTGGGCTACTGCCTGTCCTCGGCAAGATCTTCGAAAAGATGATTGTGGCCCGACTCAAGTTTTATTTGCTCCCCAGGATGAGTACTCGCCAGTACGGCTTCATGCCCCAGCGAAGCACCGAGGACTCCCTCTATACGCTTATGGGACACATACGTGGCAGACTTTATGCAAAAAGGATTGTCACGGTTGTGTCCCTGGATATAGAGGGAGCTTTCGACAGCGCATGGTGGCCAGCCATACGAGTTCGTCTGGCTGAGGAAAAGTGTCCTGTAAACTTGAGACGGGTCATGGACAGCTACTTGTCCGAGAGGGTGGTGAGAGTCAGGTATGCGGGAGCGGAGTACAAATCCAGGACCGAGAAAGGATGCGTCCAGGGGTCTATCGGTGGTCCCATAATTTGGAACGTTCTGCTGGATCCTCTGCTGAAGGACCTAGAGTCGATGGGTGTATACTGCCAGGCGTTTGCTGACGATATTGCCCTTGTGTTCGATGGAGAGACTGCACTTGAAATCCAGAGAGATGCCAATGTCGCCCTCGAGTATGTGCGAGCGTGGGGTGTCACAAATAAGCTTCGGTTTGCGCCGCATAAGACGAAGGCAATGCTGGTCACGCGGAAACTGAAGCATGACACCCCACGTCTCAAAATGGGCGGGGTAGACATTGGCATGTCTAACGAAATCAAGCTGCTCGGTCTCACCATCGACCACAAGTTGACATTTAACACCCACGTCGCAAACGTCTGTGCCCGAGCCGTCGGCATTTACAAGCAGCTGTCGCGGGCTGCTAGGGTCAGTTGGGGTCTCCATCCAGAGATTATCCGCTGCATATACACGGCCGCAGTGGAGCCCATAATAATGTACGCAGCGAGCGCGTGGTCGCCGGCCGCTAAGAAAGTCGGGGTGCAGAAAAAGCTGAACGCCGTCCAGAGGAGCTTCGCGCAGAAACTGTGCCGAGCCTACCGCACGGTCTCCCTGAACTCAGCACTGGTGCTGGCTGGAATACTCCCTCTTGACCTGCGAATCCTGGAAGCAGCCTCGCTCTACGAGGCCAAGAGAGGCGTATCCCATCCAGCGCTGGGAGACCGGGAGATCGAGCGCGTGGTATCGGCGCTTGAAATGCCGCATCCGGCTGAGCAGAGGGCTATTGCACTGCGACGCCTGGTAGACGAGGAACAATTTAATGAGCACCGCAACTATGCGGTGCGTATCTTCACAGACGGCAGCAAAATTGAGGGCAAAGTCGGTGCCGCACTGTCGGTGTGGACCGATGATGTGGAGGCCGGAGCCCTCAGGCTTGCTCTGCCGTCTTACAGCACCGTCTACCAGGCCGAGCTTCTCGCCCTCTGCAAGGCAGCAAAGGAAGTCCTCCGAAGATCCGAGACGGCGTTCGCTATTTACAGCGACTCCATGGCAGCACTCCAAACAGTCGTGAACCCCGAAGCCCTCCATGCCCTTGCAGTCGAAACAAGGGACGCCATCCGCCGCAGCAACTCCCAGAACAAGAGCGTCTCCTTGTTCTGGGTGAAAGCTCATGCGGGGCTGGAGGGTAACGAGAGAGCCGACTCGCTCGCGAAGGAGGCTGCCCTGAGGTCGAAGCGGAAACCCGACTACGACAAATGCCCGGTTTCATTCGTCAAGCGTATGATCCGAATGGAAACGCTGGGCGAATGGAACCGGAGGTATTGTGCAGGAGAAACGGCGGCCACCACGAAGAAGTTCTTTCCGTGTGCGATCGCTGCGTACAGGACGGTGCGCAAGATGGAGACCACCAAAGAGCTGACCCAAGCCCTTACAGGCCACGGCGGGTTCTCCGAATACCTGACTCGTTTCAAGTGCAAGGAGAACCCGGCGTGCGCATGCGACCCCGACAAGCAGGAGACAGTCCTCCATCTCCTGACGGACTGCCCGGTATATGCCGTCCTGAGACATGACCTCGAATCCAAGATCGGCGACAGGATAACCATAGAAAATTTAAGTCTTATAATAAAAAATGGAAAACATAGAGGGTTATTCATTCAGTTTATTACCAAAATTGTTAAGTCAGTAAACAAACGGAACAAAACATAATCGAATTTAAATGACACTCCATTTTTAACTGACATTTTAATTAGTTATTGAATGCAAATTATACAGGAATTATTTATTATTAGCAATTATTTATTATTAGGAATTATTTATTATTAGGAATTATTTATTATTAGGAATTATTTAATATTGAATTATTTAGGAATTATTTATTGAATTAATTAACAGGAATTATTTATGCTTTTAATAAAAATTGGAATAAAAATTATTAATGTGATAACTATTCTAAGGTAATAAACAAAATCTACAGCCCAAACAACGTCCCTGCGTTCTGGCACGGCAGGGGGCCTTTTGAAAGGCAGGAGTGGGTTTTAGCCGGTAAGAGTCCGGCACTGCCTCGACTGTCTCACATAGCGAGGCAGTCGAGGCGTCCATGAGGATTTCCCACTCCTGCCCAAACAAAAAAAAAAAAAAAAAAAAAAACCTAACCTAACCTAACCTAACCTAACCTAACCTAACCTAACCTAACCTAACCTAACCTAACCTAACCTAACCTAACCTAACCTAACCTAACCTAACCTAACCTAACCTAACCTAACCTAACCTAACCTAACCTAACCTAACCTAACCTAACCTAACCTAACCTAACCTAACCTAACCTAACCTAACCTAACCTAACCTAACCTAACCTAACCTAACCTAACCTAACCTAACCTAACCTAACCTAACCTAACCTAACCTAACCTAACCTAACCTAACCTAACCTAACCTAACCTAACCTAACCTAACCTAACCTAACCTAACCTAACCTAACCTAACCTAACCTAACCTAACCTAACCTAACCTAACCTAACCTAACCTAACCTAACCTAACCTAACCTAACCTAACCTAACCTAACCTAACCTAACCTAACCTAACCTAACCTAACCTAACCTAACCTAACCTAACCTAACCTAACCTAACCTAACCTAACCTAACCTAACCTAACCTAACCTAACCTAACCTAACCTAACCTAACCTAACCTAACCTAACCTAACCTAACCTAACCTAACCTAACCGCGCTGTCTGCGGTACGGGCATAGCCGCAAACTGTGCACGGAGCCCGCCGACCTTTGCGTTCACTGCGGTGACCCCCACTTGCGAGTGGACTGCCCCTTGCTGTCGGCGGCAGAGACGCCTAAGTGCCGCAATTGCGTGTTGGCGAAACTGGGCAAATCGGACCACAACGCCTTCGACAGTGCGTGCCCGATCCGCGTCAAGTGGGACGCATTGGCGCGCCTGTCGGTGGCGTACTGCTAAGGTGGTCCCGGTTGCACCAGGAGCTGTCCCCGATTGTCGCTCGAGCTATAAGGTGATCCAAGCGAATCTGCAGAGGAAGAACTTAGCAACCCAAGAGCTCCTGATCGTGGCTAGCGAGCGTAGGGTTGCTTTCGCACTGCTCCAGGAGCCGTATGTGGGCGGAATTAAAAGGATGAGAGACTACCGAGGAGCGAGAGTCTACCAGTGCGCGGAAGTAGGAAGTGGAACTGTGAAGGCGGCCATCGTCGTCTTCGACGATGACCTGGACGTCACACAGTGTCCGAAACTCACCACCAACAACATCGTGGTGGTGAGGATCCGAACCCGCGCCTGGGAAATCGCAGTAGTCTCCATCTATTTTGAACCAGACCAGCCCATAGGGCCATACCTGGAGCACCTCATGCGGATTCGCGAGGAGATGCCACAGCTCGGGACAATCGTGGGCGGCGACGCCAACGCAAAAAGCACGTGGTGGGGCAGCTCTGTCGTCGACAGCAGGGGTGAGGAATTCGCGGGGACCTTGGAGGAAATGGGCTTGCAGGTACTCAACGTCGGCAACACTCCGACCTTCGACACCATCAGAGGCGGCCAGTCCTTCACCAGTTTCGTTGACGTTACAGCGTGCTCAACCGAAATGTTGGGACTGGTGGAGGACTGGAGAGTTGACGAAGGCATCACGAGCTCGGACCACAACGGTATTGTATTTAAAATTAACTTATTAAAATCAAAGGGTACGCACATTAATAGAACTACGAGAACTTTTAATACCAGAAAAGCAAATTGGAGCCAGTTTCATGAGAAACTGGCCCAATTGCAAGTTGAACAAAATTTAAACTCAGATAAAATAGGAAAAATTAATAATAAAACAGATTTGGATGAAGTAATAAATACATATATAAATTTAATTGTAAAGACGTGCGAACAAACAATACCAAAAATTAAAAATAACAACAAATTTACAATACCGTGGTGGTCCACCGAGCTCGCCGAACTGATGACCGACGTCAACACTAAGAGACGCCGCATACGATGTGCTGCGAGGGTTCGGAGACAAAAAGTCGTCGAGGAGTACCTGCAAGCGAAGGAAAAATATGAATCCCACGCCAGGAGAGCACAGACAGAGGGCTGGAAGGCGTTCTGTCAGAAGCAAGACAGGGAGGGCGTCTGGGAGGGGATCTACAGGATCATTGGTCGGACCTCCAAAAGGCATGAAGATCTGCCCCTGGTAAAAGACGGAGTATCACTCAACCCGCAAGATTCGGCTCGACTTTTGGCCGAGACTTTCTACCCCGAAGACCTGGAAGCTTCGGATAATGAAGACCACCGCCGGACTCGAGAAGCGGCCAGTCGCGTAAACGAGTGGTCGCATGATGAATACCATGACCCACCGTTTACGCTTCTTGAGCTGAGATCCGCGGTGGAAAGCTTCAATCCGAAGAAGGCACCCGGGGTGGATGGTCTCACAGCCGACATCTGCGCGCAAGCCATTCTCCGGGACCCAGGGGTGTTCCTTGCACTCGCGAACAAGTGTCTCGAGCAGGGTCACTTCCCTGGGGCCTGGAAAGTGGCCACGGTGGTGATACTCCGGAAACCAGGTAAAGACACCTACACAACCCCGAAGTCGTACAGGCCGATCGGCCTCCTACCTGTCCTGGGTAAAATCCTCGAAAAGCTGCTGGTAGCTCGTCTGAAATGGCACCTCATCCCGCGGTTTAGTACTCGCCAGTTTGGCTTTATGCCACAGAAAAGCACCGAGGACTCCCTCTACACCATGATACAACATATCAATGAAAAGCTAAGCCAGAAGAAGCTGATCACTGTTGTATCACTGGATATAGAGGGAGCCTTCGATAGCGCATGGTGGCCGGCCATTAAGGTCAGACTGGCTGAGGAAAAGTGCCCGGTGAACATAAGGCGGGTGCTAGACAGCTACCTAAGCGAGAGAAGCGTCCGGGTCAGGTACGCTGGAGCGGAGTGCCGCAGGGCGACGACCAAGGGGTGTGTACAGGGGTCGATTGGAGGTCCGATCCTGTGGAATCTGGTGCTGGATCCCCTGTTGAAGGGGCTCGGCGAACGAGGTGACTATTGTCAGGCGTTTGCCGACGACGTGGTGCTCATCTTTGACGGGGATACAGCACTGGAAGTCCAAAGACAGGCCAATGCCGCCCTCGAGTATGTTCGGAGGTGGGGCATCGTGAACAAGCTGAAGTTCGCGCCGCACAAGACTTGTGCTATGCTAGTGACAAGGAAGCTGAAGCACGATGTCCCGCTCCTGAGCATGGGCGGGGTCGACATTGGCATGTCTAAAGAAATAAAAATACTGGGGCTGACCATAGACCACCAGCTCACTTTCAACAGCCACGCGGCAAATGTTTGTAGAAAGGCTTTAAATTTCTACAAACAGTTGTCGCGAGCAGCAAAGGTGAGCTGGGGTCTCAACACTGAGGTCATTCACAGCATCTATACCGCGGCGGTCGAACCGGTCATTTTGTACGCAGCCAGTGCCTGGGCACCGGCAGCGAGGAAGGTCGGAGTTCAGAAACTCCTGAATTCAGTCCAGCGGGGGTTCGCTCAGAAGCTCTGCAAATCCTACCGCACTGTTTCACTCAACGCCGCGCTCGTGTTGGCTGGGATACTCCCGCTTGACCTCCGCATACAGGAGGCAGCCGCCCTGTATGAGGCAAAGCGAGGGGTACCTCAGCCGTCGCTTGCGGGCCGCGAGGTGGAGCGGGTGGTGGCATTTGCGGAGCTTCCGCATCCGGCAAAACATACGGCCATGGAGTTCGTGAGCTTGGTAGATCAGTCCCATGTGGAGTCCCACAACAGCCAGGCCATTCGGATTTTTACCGATGGCAGCAAGCTCGAGGGCAAAGTCGGAGCAGCACTGTCCATCTGGGACAGTGCTGCCGAGATTAGGGCCCAAAAGCTTAGCCTGCACACCTGCTGTACTGTCTACCAGGCAGAACTCCTGGCCATATGCGAAGCCACGCGCCTTATCCTGCGACGCAGGGAGGGAACCTTTGGTATTTATAGTGACTCGATGGCGGCACTGCAGACGATCACAAACCAAGGTTCCCTCCATGCTCTGGCAGTGGAGGCGAGAGCGAACCTCAATGTGGCTCTATCCCAGAGCAAAGTTGTTTCTTTGTTCTGGATAAAGGCACACGCTGGACTGGACGGGAACGAACGCGCGGACCACCTCGCTAAGGAGGCGGCACTGCGCAGCAAAAAGAGACCGGATTACGACCGCTGCCCGGTATCATTCGTCAAGCGGCAGATCCGTATGGGGTCGCTTGACGAGTGGAACCGGAGGTATAGAGCTGGAACAACAGCCTCAGTGACCAAGATCTTCCTCCCAGACGCCATCGACGCCT
>HG995292.1:20000-70000 GCA_905332915.2 Hecatera dysodea
GGGTGTTTTTGATATAACACTTACCCCTATTTTCAAAATTTTTCAATCTTCAAAATTTTATATCTCCTAAACCTAACGATAGATTTCTTTTCTGTTTGAGGAATCCGGTTCTCGCCAACATAACCTAGGTTTTACTGCGCTGTGCGCGATTTTAAAACCCACCAGGTCGCTGAAAAATCGGGTTTTTCGTCAAAAATCGTGGTTTTTTGAGGTTTTTCGACCATAATCAAAATTTTTTGTTCTAAAAGTAGTGCTGAAAACCTCGCTGCGAGCTCGCCCGCGTCGAGACGCGTCTCCCGACACCTCGCACGTCCCGCTGGCTCGTAGACTCTGGAAAAAATCAAAATTTTATTAAATTCCATACATAGGTACATATAGCAGAATCCACCTTAGGGAGCATTGCTAAAACACAAGTCGTGATATCTTTGACTCCTGTAGTGCGTTTTTGAAGCGGTTTTCGATCCCGATCGTCCTAACTAGGCGACCGCTGACCTACAGTCACGAAAAAATTGACCTCCCCTCAAGGGTGTTTTTGATATAACACTTACCCCTATTTTCAAAATTTTTCAATCTTCAAAATTTTATATCTCCTAAACCTAACGATAGATTTCTTTTCTGTTTGAGGAATCCGGTTCTCGCCAACATAACCTAGGTTTTACTGCGCTGTGCGCGATTTTAAAACCCACCAGGTCGCTGAAAAATCGGGTTTTTCGTCAAAAATCGTGGTTTTTTGAGGTTTTTCGACCATAATCAAAATTTTTTGTTCTAAAAGTAGTGCTGAAAACCTCGCTGCGAGCTCGCCCGCGTCGAGACGCGTCTCCCGACACCTCGCACGTCCCGCTGGCTCGTAGACTCTGGAAAAAATCAAAATTTTATTAAATTCCATACATAGGTACATATAGCAGAATCCACCTTAGGGAGCATTGCTAAAACACAAGTCGTGATATCTTTGACTCCTGTAGTGCGTTTTTGAAGCGGTTTTCGATCCCGATCGTCCTAACTAGGCGACCGCTGACCTACAGTCACGAAAAAATTGACCTCCCCTCAAGGGTGTTTTTGATATAACACTTACCCCTATTTTCAAAATTTTTCAATCTTCAAAATTTTATATCTCCTAAACCTAACGATAGATTTCTTTTCTGTTTGAGGAATCCGGTTCTCGCCAACATAACCTAGGTTTTACTGCGCTGTGCGCGATTTTAAAACCCACCAGGTCGCTGAAAAATCGGGTTTTTCGTCAAAAATCGTGGTTTTTTGAGGTTTTTCGACCATAATCAAAATTTTTTGTTCTAAAAGTAGTGCTGAAAACCTCGCTGCGAGCTCGCCCGCGTCGAGACGCGTCTCCCGACACCTCGCACGTCCCGCTGGCTCGTAGACTCTGGAAAAAATCAAAATTTTATTAAATTCCATACATAGGTACATATAGCAGAATCCACCTTAGGGAGCATTGCTAAAACACAAGTCGTGATATCTTTGACTCCTGTAGTGCGTTTTTGAAGCGGTTTTCGATCCCGATCGTCCTAACTAGGCGACCGCTGACCTACAGTCACGAAAAAATTGACCTCCCCTCAAGGGTGTTTTTGATATAACACTTACCCCTATTTTCAAAATTTTTCAATCTTCAAAATTTTATATCTCCTAAACCTAACGATAGATTTCTTTTCTGTTTGAGGAATCCGGTTCTCGCCAACATAACCTAGGTTTTACTGCGCTGTGCGCGATTTTAAAACCCACCAGGTCGCTGAAAAATCGGGTTTTTCGTCAAAAATCGTGGTTTTTTGAGGTTTTTCGACCATAATCAAAATTTTTTGTTCTAAAAGTAGTGCTGAAAACCTCGCTGCGAGCTCGCCCGCGTCGAGACGCGTCTCCCGACACCTCGCACGTCCCGCTGGCTCGTAGACTCTGGAAAAAATCAAAATTTTATTAAATTCCATACATAGGTACATATAGCAGAATCCACCTTAGGGAGCATTGCTAAAACACAAGTCGTGATATCTTTGACTCCTGTAGTGCGTTTTTGAAGCGGTTTTCGATCCCGATCGTCCTAACTAGGCGACCGCTGACCTACAGTCACGAAAAAATTGACCTCCCCTCAAGGGTGTTTTTGATATAACACTTACCCCTATTTTCAAAATTTTTCAATCTTCAAAATTTTATATCTCCTAAACCTAACGATAGATTTCTTTTCTGTTTGAGGAATCCGGTTCTCGCCAACATAACCTAGGTTTTACTGCGCTGTGCGCGATTTTAAAACCCACCAGGTCGCTGAAAAATCGGGTTTTTCGTCAAAAATCGTGGTTTTTTGAGGTTTTTCGACCATAATCAAAATTTTTTGTTCTAAAAGTAGTGCTGAAAACCTCGCTGCGAGCTCGCCCGCGTCGAGACGCGTCTCCCGACACCTCGCACGTCCCGCTGGCTCGTAGACTCTGGAAAAAATCAAAATTTTATTAAATTCCATACATAGGTACATATAGCAGAATCCACCTTAGGGAGCATTGCTAAAACACAAGTCGTGATATCTTTGACTCCTGTAGTGCGTTTTTGAAGCGGTTTTCGATCCCGATCGTCCTAACTAGGCGACCGCTGACCTACAGTCACGAAAAAATTGACCTCCCCTCAAGGGTGTTTTTGATATAACACTTACCCCTATTTTCAAAATTTTTCAATCTTCAAAATTTTATATCTCCTAAACCTAACGATAGATTTCTTTTCTGTTTGAGGAATCCGGTTCTCGCCAACATAACCTAGGTTTTACTGCGCTGTGCGCGATTTTAAAACCCACCAGGTCGCTGAAAAATCGGGTTTTTCGTCAAAAATCGTGGTTTTTTGAGGTTTTTCGACCATAATCAAAATTTTTTGTTCTAAAAGTAGTGCTGAAAACCTCGCTGCGAGCTCGCCCGCGTCGAGACGCGTCTCCCGACACCTCGCACGTCCCGCTGGCTCGTAGACTCTGGAAAAAATCAAAATTTTATTAAATTCCATACATAGGTACATATAGCAGAATCCACCTTAGGGAGCATTGCTAAAACACAAGTCGTGATATCTTTGACTCCTGTAGTGCGTTTTTGAAGCGGTTTTCGATCCCGATCGTCCTAACTAGGCGACCGCTGACCTACAGTCACGAAAAAATTGACCTCCCCTCAAGGGTGTTTTTGATATAACACTTACCCCTATTTTCAAAATTTTTCAATCTTCAAAATTTTATATCTCCTAAACCTAACGATAGATTTCTTTTCTGTTTGAGGAATCCGGTTCTCGCCAACATAACCTAGGTTTTACTGCGCTGTGCGCGATTTTAAAACCCACCAGGTCGCTGAAAAATCGGGTTTTTCGTCAAAAATCGTGGTTTTTTGAGGTTTTTCGACCATAATCAAAATTTTTTGTTCTAAAAGTAGTGCTGAAAACCTCGCTGCGAGCTCGCCCGCGTCGAGACGCGTCTCCCGACACCTCGCACGTCCCGCTGGCTCGTAGACTCTGGAAAAAATCAAAATTTTATTAAATTCCATACATAGGTACATATAGCAGAATCCACCTTAGGGAGCATTGCTAAAACACAAGTCGTGATATCTTTGACTCCTGTAGTGCGTTTTTGAAGCGGTTTTCGATCCCGATCGTCCTAACTAGGCGACCGCTGACCTACAGTCACGAAAAAATTGACCTCCCCTCAAGGGTGTTTTTGATATAACACTTACCCCTATTTTCAAAATTTTTCAATCTTCAAAATTTTATATCTCCTAAACCTAACGATAGATTTCTTTTCTGTTTGAGGAATCCGGTTCTCGCCAACATAACCTAGGTTTTACTGCGCTGTGCGCGATTTTAAAACCCACCAGGTCGCTGAAAAATCGGGTTTTTCGTCAAAAATCGTGGTTTTTTGAGGTTTTTCGACCATAATCAAAATTTTTTGTTCTAAAAGTAGTGCTGAAAACCTCGCTGCGAGCTCGCCCGCGTCGAGACGCGTCTCCCGACACCTCGCACGTCCCGCTGGCTCGTAGACTCTGGAAAAAATCAAAATTTTATTAAATTCCATACATAGGTACATATAGCAGAATCCACCTTAGGGAGCATTGCTAAAACACAAGTCGTGATATCTTTGACTCCTGTAGTGCGTTTTTGAAGCGGTTTTCGATCCCGATCGTCCTAACTAGGCGACCGCTGACCTACAGTCACGAAAAAATTGACCTCCCCTCAAGGGTGTTTTTGATATAACACTTACCCCTATTTTCAAAATTTTTCAATCTTCAAAATTTTATATCTCCTAAACCTAACGATAGATTTCTTTTCTGTTTGAGGAATCCGGTTCTCGCCAACATAACCTAGGTTTTACTGCGCTGTGCGCGATTTTAAAACCCACCAGGTCGCTGAAAAATCGGGTTTTTCGTCAAAAATCGTGGTTTTTTGAGGTTTTTCGACCATAATCAAAATTTTTTGTTCTAAAAGTAGTGCTGAAAACCTCGCTGCGAGCTCGCCCGCGTCGAGACGCGTCTCCCGACACCTCGCACGTCCCGCTGGCTCGTAGACTCTGGAAAAAATCAAAATTTTATTAAATTCCATACATAGGTACATATAGCAGAATCCACCTTAGGGAGCATTGCTAAAACACAAGTCGTGATATCTTTGACTCCTGTAGTGCGTTTTTGAAGCGGTTTTCGATCCCGATCGTCCTAACTAGGCGACCGCTGACCTACAGTCACGAAAAAATTGACCTCCCCTCAAGGGTGTTTTTGATATAACACTTACCCCTATTTTCAAAATTTTTCAATCTTCAAAATTTTATATCTCCTAAACCTAACGATAGATTTCTTTTCTGTTTGAGGAATCCGGTTCTCGCCAACATAACCTAGGTTTTACTGCGCTGTGCGCGATTTTAAAACCCACCAGGTCGCTGAAAAATCGGGTTTTTCGTCAAAAATCGTGGTTTTTTGAGGTTTTTCGACCATAATCAAAATTTTTTGTTCTAAAAGTAGTGCTGAAAACCTCGCTGCGAGCTCGCCCGCGTCGAGACGCGTCTCCCGACACCTCGCACGTCCCGCTGGCTCGTAGACTCTGGAAAAAATCAAAATTTTATTAAATTCCATACATAGGTACATATAGCAGAATCCACCTTAGGGAGCATTGCTAAAACACAAGTCGTGATATCTTTGACTCCTGTAGTGCGTTTTTGAAGCGGTTTTCGATCCCGATCGTCCTAACTAGGCGACCGCTGACCTACAGTCACGAAAAAATTGACCTCCCCTCAAGGGTGTTTTTGATATAACACTTACCCCTATTTTCAAAATTTTTCAATCTTCAAAATTTTATATCTCCTAAACCTAACGATAGATTTCTTTTCTGTTTGAGGAATCCGGTTCTCGCCAACATAACCTAGGTTTTACTGCGCTGTGCGCGATTTTAAAACCCACCAGGTCGCTGAAAAATCGGGTTTTTCGTCAAAAATCGTGGTTTTTTGAGGTTTTTCGACCATAATCAAAATTTTTTGTTCTAAAAGTAGTGCTGAAAACCTCGCTGCGAGCTCGCCCGCGTCGAGACGCGTCTCCCGACACCTCGCACGCCCCGCTTGCTCGTAGAAAATTTTGCCCGCCCACCCGCCCTTTTTACTATAGGAAGGAGAGACAAAGATTTTCGCCAAAAATTTTTATTTTTGATTTTGGTTTACAGCAGTAAGCCCGGACCAAAACAATAAATTTTATTGTTTTTCGGCCACTCTAGCACCATTTTTTGGGGCAGAGGAGCCTATTAAGTGCAATTTTTGGACTTTTTTATATAAAATTCGTCATTTGACTTGCCCGTAGGGTTTACTGACCTTTTATCATTTAATTTGCTGGCCCCCTCTATACAGGGACCAGTAATCACTGACAAATCGTCTTTGGTATAGACCATATTTTATATTTTATACTGACAATTTTCCCCGTTTCCCTGGCTGTGCCCTTTACACACAAGCCACACAACACTATATATAAACGGAACGAAAACTTCCAAAATGGTTCTCGGTATTCGCACCCCAGTGAAAGCGAGAGCGCCAGTGGCAAGCGCCAGCGGACCACAGGAGTCGACATCGTCTGCCCAATCAGGAAGTGAGGGACCCTCTGGAGCACGCGAAGCGCCGAAGGGGATATCCCTTAAGTTCGATAGGGGAGACGCTGTCCGAGGACCTCTTGTGGGAACAACCGAAACGCCACGGGCGTCAGCGGGGGCCTCTGGCGCTCTCGCTCACACCACCACCCCCAGCCCGTCGGGCTCGTCTGGACGGGTGCTGGACGCCGCCAGGACCTTTATCCGCAGACCAGAACGAAAACGAAGATCCGTCGACAACATGGAAGCTTACACAAAGCAGGCCGAAGTCTACGCCACCTCATCTAACGACAAACTTCTCCAGGAGGTGATGAAGACTTTTGAAGACATCCCATCTAGAGTCAAAGATTACCCTCAGATGAGGAGAGACATAAAGACCTTCCTGGAGACCCAGTCGGATAGGTGCCTACGGATCTTGTTTGAAATAAGTAAGCGGGTAAAGGGCCTGGAAATAGCGCCAAAAACTGCTCCGCCTTCCAAAACCGACACCACGCCTACGTCACTCGAATTACCGGGGACAATTATGGAAAGGCTACAAAAGGTGGAGACCAACATCGAGACGCGGCTAAATGACCTCGAAAAGAAAGTCGCAAGAAACTTCCAGGAGATGACCGACCACTACACCGACAGCGGTTCCGACATCATCGACAAGGTCGTCGATAAGATCGTCGAGGTCAGCGACAAGATTGACCTAGTCAAGGAGAGCATTGACCACACTACAGAAGGGGTGAAGAGTGTTGGTCATGCCGCGGCTGTCCTCGAGGGTAGAATCGACGACTTTGTTGGTGAGGTCGCCACCAGAACCGACAGGCTAAGGGAGGTCATAACGGAAGTGGCTTGCGACCCAAAAAGAGATTCGCACACCTACGCCCAAGTTACGGCAGCCAAACCCAGGCATCGACCGGCACTTCACTCGCTGGCGGTCACCCTCGAAGGCAATCAGGAGACTGCTGACGAGGTGCTCGCCAGGGTGAAGAAGGCGGTCGATGCCAGGGGAACAGGCCTGAAAATTAATAAAGTCCGGAAGGCAAAGAACCAGACGGTCATACTGGGGTGCGACTCAGAAGCAGAAATGACCAAAGTGCGTGAAAGGATCGAGAGCCGAGGTGAAGGGTTGGTAGTAGCGCCTATGAGAAATAAAAACCCGCTCGTCGTCCTAAAAGACGTCTTTTTGGACAGTGAGGACGACGAGCTGGTGCAGGCGCTCTACTCCCAGAACCAAAACGTCTTTAAGGACCTAGACCAGGAGGAACGAGAGATGGCAATTAAATTTAAAAAAAAGGACAAGAAATCCAAAAACGGCGCACGTTGTCGTCCAGGTCAGACCCAAGGTGTGGCAGAGGATGACGGAGGCTGGGGCCCTCTACCTTGACCTGCAAAGGGTTAGGGTGGAGGACCAGTCGCCGCTCATCCAATGCACCAAATGTTTGGCATTTGGGCACGGCCGAAAATTTTGTACGGAGAGTGCAGACAGGTGCAGCCACTGCGGAGGACCACATCTGCGTGACAAATGCGTGGAATTTGTTGCCGGCAATGAACCGCAGTGCTGCAACTGTTTGCACTCAAAGCTTCAGAGGACCGACCATAATGCCTTCAGCGTGGAGTGCCCGGTCCGAAAGAAATGGGATTATCTGGCCCGGACGACAACGGCGTATGCCTAAACTAACCCCCCCCCCCGCTAGATATACAAAATATATTATACAAATATACGATTATATCAAGCACCTGTCCCTAAAATCCCCTAAAAACCTGAAAAAGTTAACTGACTAAGAAATGTCAATAAATATATAATATCTAAGCATATATATATATATTATTGCCGAAATGTTTAGATAAAGAAATCAACGAAAAATGAAAGAAATCCATCCCCCTATAGTACCCCCCCTCCCCTACACTATTCCCCCCCCCCTCTTTACCTATGACAGCCTAGAAATAATCAATAAGAATGGTCTAACGGTATCCTACAAAAACTGTATATGTAATTCTATTATTACAGAGCTATTAAACTAATAAAATAAAGCTGTGGGATTTAATAAAAAAGAGAAAAATACAATATAGTAATTAAGTAAAATGTGAAATAAATAAAATTGAATACCTTTAAAATCCTAATAAAGTAAAGTCAAAGAATTGCAGAAATAAGACAGAATAGTGGAAGATTCACCCGGCCAAAAATAAAGGATGTATGAAAGAAGACACAGTGCGAAAAGAGAATAAACGCGAGAATCGATATGAATGACCAAATTAGAATTCTAAAAATTAAAGAACATTAAAAAGTTAGAAATAATAGTGGGAATGTAAAGGATGTATGAAAGAAGACACAGTGTGAAGAATAAATGCGAGAGTCGAATGAATAAGTTAAAATACAAAGATCTTAAAGAACAGTTAAAATTAGAAAGAATTGTGAGAATGTAAAGGAAGTACGATAGAAAGATAAGCATAAGCTTCAAAGTGCGAGAGGAATGAACGTGAAAACAGAATAAATGAATTTCTCAGAATAACAAGGTCCCGTTGAAACCTTGAACGGGGAAAAGCTAAAAAAAAAAAAAAAAAAAAAAAAAGTAAAAAAAAACCTAACCTAACCTAACCTAACCTAACCTAACCTAACCTAACCTAACCTAACCTAACCTAACCTAACCTAACCTAACCTAACCTAACCTAACCTAACCTAACCTAACCTAACCTAACCTAACCTAACCTAACCTAACCTAACCTAACCTAACCTAACCTAACCTAACCTAACCTAACCTAACCTAACCTAACCTAACCTAACCTAACCTAACCTAACCTAACCTAACCTAACCTAACCTAACCTAACCTAACCCGTGATATCTTTGACTCCTGTAGTGCGTTTTTGAAGCGGTTTTCGATCCCGATCGTCCTAACTAGGCGACCGCTGACCTACAGTCACGAAAAAATTGACCTCCCCTCAAGGGTGTTTTTGATATAACACTTACCAGTATTTTCAAAATTTTTAAATCTTCAAAATTTTATATCTCCTAAACCTAACGATAGATTTCTTTTCTGTTTTCGGAATCCAGTTCTCGCCAACATAACCTAGGTTTTACTGCGCTGTGCGCGATTTTAAAACCCACCAGGTCGCTGAAAACTCGGGTTTTTCGTTAAAAATCGTGGTTTTTTGAGGTTTTTCGACCATAATCAAAATTTTTTGTTCTAAAAGTAGTGCTGAAAACCTCGCTGCGAGCTCGCCCGCGTCGAGACGCGTCTCCCGACACCTCGCACGTCCCGCTGGCTCGTAGACTCTGGAAAAAATCAAAATTTTATTAAATTCCATACATAGGTACATATAACCGAATCCACCTTAGGGAGCATTGCTAAAACACAAGTCGTGATATCTTTGACTCCTGTAGTGCGTTTTTGAAGCGGTTTTCGATCCCGATCGTCCTAACTAGGCGACCGCTGACCTACAGTCACGAAAAAATTGACCTCCCCTCAAGGGTGTTTTTGATATAACACTTACCCGTATTTTCAAAATTTTTAAATCTTCAAAATTTTATATCTCCTAAACCTAACGATAGATTTCTTTTCTTTTTTCGGAATCCAGTTCTCGCCAACATAACCTAGGTTTTACTGCGCTGTGCGCGATTTTAAAACCCACCAGGTCGCTGAAAACTCGGGTTTTTTGTTAAAAATCGTGGTTTTTTGAGGTTTTTCGACCATAATCAAAATTTTTTGTTCTAAAAGTAGTGCTGAAAACCTCGCTGCGAGCTCGCCCGCGTCGAGACGCGTCTCCCGACACCTCGCACGTCCCGCTGGCTCGTAGACTCTGGAAAAAATCAAAATTTTATTAAATTCCATACATAGGTACATATAACAGAATCCACCTTAGGGAGCATTGCTAAAACACAAGTCGTGATATCTTTGACTCCTGTAGTGCGTTTTTGAAGCGGTTTTCGATCCCGATCGTCCTAACTAGGCGACCGCTGACCTACAGTCACGAAAAAATTGACCTCCCCTCAAGGGTGTTTTTGATATAACACTTACCCGTATTTTCAAAATTTTTAAATCTTCAAAATTTTATATCTCCTAAACCTAACGATAGATTTCTTTTCTGTTTTCGGAATCCAGTTCTCGCCAACATAACCTAGGTTTTACTGCGCTGTGCGCGATTTTAAAACCCACCAGGTCGCTGAAAACTCGGGTTTTTCGTTAAAAATCGTGGTTTTTTGAGGTTTTTCGACCATAATCAAAATTTTTTGTTCTAAAAGTAGTGCTGAAAACCTCGCTGCGAGCTCGCCCGCGTCGAGACGCGTCTCCCGACACCTCGCACGTCCCGCTGGCTCGTAGACTCTGGAAAAAATCAAAATTTTATTAAATTCCATACATAGGTACATATAACAGAATCCACCTTAGGGAGCATTGCTAAAACACAAGTCGTGATATCTTTGACTCCTGTAGTGCGTTTTTGAAGCGGTTTTCGATCCCGATCGTCCTAACTAGGCGACCGCTGACCTACAGTCACGAAAAAATTGACCTCCCCTCAAGGGTGTTTTTGATATAACACTTACCAGTATTTTCAAAATTTTTAAATCTTCAAAATTTTATATCTCCTAAACCTAACGATAGATTTCTTTTCTGTTTTCGGAATCCAGTTCTCGCCAACATAACCTAGGTTTTACTGCGCTGTGCGCGATTTTAAAACCCACCAGGTCGCTGAAAACTCGGGTTTTTCGTTAAAAATCGTGGTTTTTTGAGGTTTTTCGACCATAATCAAAATTTTTTGTTCTAAAAGTAGTGCTGAAAACCTCGCTGCGAGCTCGCCCGCGTCGAGACGCGTCTCCCGACACCTCGCACGTCCCGCTGGCTCGTAGACTCTGGAAAAAATCAAAATTTTATTAAATTCCATACATAGGTACATATAACAGAATCCACCTTAGGGAGCATTGCTAAAACACAAGTCGTGATATCTTTGACTCCTGTAGTGCGTTTTTGAAGCGGTTTTCGATCCCGATCGTCCTAACTAGGCGACCGCTGACCTACAGTCACGAAAAAATTGACCTCCCCTCAAGGGTGTTTTTGATATAACACTTACCCGTATTTTCAAAATTTTTAAATCTTCAAAATTTTATATCTCCTAAACCTAACGATAGATTTCTTTTCTGTTTTCGGAATCCAGTTCTCGCCAACATAACCTAGGTTTTACTGCGCTGTGCGCGATTTTAAAACCCACCAGGTCGCTGAAAACTCGGGTTTTTTGTTAAAAATCGTGGTTTTTTGAGGTTTTTCGACCATAATCAAAATTTTTTGTTCTAAAAGTAGTGCTGAAAACCTCGCTGCGAGCTCGCCCGCGTCGAGACGCGTCTCCCGACACCTCGCACGTCCCGCTGGCTCGTAGACTCTGGAAAAAATCAAAATTTTATTAAATTCCATACATAGGTACATATAACAGAATCCACCTTAGGGAGCATTGCTAAAACACAAGTCGTGATATCTTTGACTCCTGTAGTGCGTTTTTGAAGCGGTTTTCGATCCCGATCGTCCTAACTAGGCGACCGCTGACCTACAGTCACGAAAAAATTGACCTCCCCTCAAGGGTGTTTTTGATATAACACTTACCCGTATTTTCAAAATTTTTAAATCTTCAAAATTTTATATCTCCTAAACCTAACGATAGATTTCTTTTCTGTTTTCGGAATCCAGTTCTCGCCAACATAACCTAGGTTTTACTGCGCTGTGCGCGATTTTAAAACCCACCAGGTCGCTGAAAACTCGGGTTTTTCGTTAAAAATCGTGGTTTTTTGAGGTTTTTCGACCATAATCAAAATTTTTTGTTCTAAAAGTAGTGCTGAAAACCTCGCTGCGAGCTCGCCCGCGTCGAGACGCGTCTCCCGACACCTCGCACGTCCCGCTGGCTCGTAGACTCTGGAAAAAATCAAAATTTTATTAAATTCCATACATAGGTACATATAACAGAATCCACCTTAGGGAGCATTGCTAAAACACAAGTCGTGATATCTTTGACTCCTGTAGTGCGTTTTTGAAGCGGTTTTCGATCCCGATCGTCCTAACTAGGCGACCGCTGACCTACAGTCACGAAAAAATTGACCTCCCCTCAAGGGTGTTTTTGATATAACACTTACCCGTATTTTCAAAATTTTTAAATCTTCAAAATTTTATATCTCCTAAACCTAACGATAGATTTCTTTTCTGTTTTCGGAATCCAGTTCTCGCCAACATAACCTAGGTTTTACTGCGCTGTGCGCGATTTTAAAACCCACCAGGTCGCTGAAAACTCGGGTTTTTCGTTAAAAATCGTGGTTTTTTGAGGTTTTTCGACCATAATCAAAATTTTTTGTTCTAAAAGTAGTGCTGAAAACCTCGCTGCGAGCTCGCCCGCGTCGAGACGCGTCTCCCGACACCTCGCACGTCCCGCTGGCTCGTAGACTCTGGAAAAAATCAAAATTTTATTAAATTCCATACATAGGTACATATAACAGAATCCACCTTAGGGAGCATTGCTAAAACACAAGTCGTGATATCTTTGACTCCTGTAGTGCGTTTTTGAAGCGGTTTTCGATCCCGATCGTCCTAACTAGGCGACCGCTGACCTACAGTCACGAAAAAATTGACCTCCCCTCAAGGGTGTTTTTGATATAACACTTACCCGTATTTTCAAAATTTTTAAATCTTCAAAATTTTATATCTCCTAAACCTAACGATAGATTTCTTTTCTGTTTTCGGAATCCAGTTCTCGCCAACATAACCTAGGTTTTACTGCGCTGTGCGCGATTTTAAAACCCACCAGGTCGCTGAAAACTCGGGTTTTTCGTTAAAAATCGTGGTTTTTTGAGGTTTTTCGACCATAATCAAAATTTTTTGTTCTAAAAGTAGTGCTGAAAACCTCGCTGCGAGCTCGCCCGCGTCGAGACGCGTCTCCCGACACCTCGCACGTCCCGCTGGCTCGTAGACTCTGGAAAAAATCAAAATTTTATTAAATTCCATACATAGGTACATATAACAGAATCCACCTTAGGGAGCATTGCTAAAACACAAGTCGTGATATCTTTGACTCCTGTAGTGCGTTTTTGAAGCGGTTTTCGATCCCGATCGTCCTAACTAGGCGACCGCTGACCTACAGTCACGAAAAAATTGACCTCCCCTCAAGGGTGTTTTTGATATAACACTTACCAGTATTTTCAAAATTTTTAAATCTTCAAAATTTTATATCTCCTAAACCTAACGATAGATTTCTTTTCTGTTTTCGGAATCCAGTTCTCGCCAACATAACCTAGGTTTTACTGCGCTGTGCGCGATTTTAAAACCCACCAGGTCGCTGAAAACTCGGGTTTTTCGTTAAAAATCGTGGTTTTTTGAGGTTTTTCGACCATAATCAAAATTTTTTGTTCTAAAAGTAGTGCTGAAAACCTCGCTGCGAGCTCGCCCGCGTCGAGACGCGTCTCCCGACACCTCGCACGTCCCGCTGGCTCGTAGACTCTGGAAAAAATCAAAATTTTATTAAATTCCATACATAGGTACATATAACAGAATCCACCTTAGGGAGCATTGCTAAAACACAAGTCGTGATATCTTTGACTCCTGTAGTGCGTTTTTGAAGCGGTTTTCGATCCCGATCGTCCTAACTAGGCGACCGCTGACCTACAGTCACGAAAAAATTGACCTCCCCTCAAGGGTGTTTTTGATATAACACTTACCCGTATTTTCAAAATTTTTAAATCTTCAAAATTTTATATCTCCTAAACCTAACGATAGATTTCTTTTCTGTTTTCGGAATCCAGTTCTCGCCAACATAACCTAGGTTTTACTGCGCTGTGCGCGATTTTAAAACCCACCAGGTCGCTGAAAACTCGGGTTTTTTGTTAAAAATCGTGGTTTTTTGAGGTTTTTCGACCATAATCAAAATTTTTTGTTCTAAAAGTAGTGCTGAAAACCTCGCTGCGAGCTCGCCCGCGTCGAGACGCGTCTCCCGACACCTCGCACGTCCCGCTGGCTCGTAGACTCTGGAAAAAATCAAAATTTTATTAAATTCCATACATAGGTACATATAACAGAATCCACCTTAGGGAGCATTGCTAAAACACAAGTCGTGATATCTTTGACTCCTGTAGTGCGTTTTTGAAGCGGTTTTCGATCCCGATCGTCCTAACTAGGCGACCGCTGACCTACAGTCACGAAAAAATTGACCTCCCCTCAAGGGTGTTTTTGATATAACACTTACCCGTATTTTCAAAATTTTTAAATCTTCAAAATTTTATATCTCCTAAACCTAACGATAGATTTCTTTTCTGTTTTCGGAATCCAGTTCTCGCCAACATAACCTAGGTTTTACTGCGCTGTGCGCGATTTTAAAACCCACCAGGTCGCTGAAAACTCGGGTTTTTTGTTAAAAATCGTGGTTTTTTGAGGTTTTTCGACCATAATCAAAATTTTTTGTTCTAAAAGTAGTGCTGAAAACCTCGCTGCGAGCTCGCCCGCGTCGAGACGCGTCTCCCGACACCTCGCACGTCCCGCTGGCTCGTAGACTCTGGAAAAAATCAAAATTTTATTAAATTCCATACATAGGTACATATAACAGAATCCACCTTAGGGAGCATTGCTAAAACACAAGTCGTGATATCTTTGACTCCTGTAGTGCGTTTTTGAAGCGGTTTTCGATCCCGATCGTCCTAACTAGGCGACCGCTGACCTACAGTCACGAAAAAATTGACCTCCCCTCAAGGGTGTTTTTGATATAACACTTACCCGTATTTTCAAAATTTTTAAATCTTCAAAATTTTATATCTCCTAAACCTAACGATAGATTTCTTTTCTGTTTTCGGAATCCAGTTCTCGCCAACATAACCTAGGTTTTACTGCGCTGTGCGCGATTTTAAAACCCACCAGGTCGCTGAAAACTCGGGTTTTTTGTTAAAAATCGTGGTTTTTTGAGGTTTTTCGACCATAATCAAAATTTTTTGTTCTAAAAGTAGTGCTGAAAACCTCGCTGCGAGCTCGCCCGCGTCGAGACGCGTCTCCCGACACCTCGCACGTCCCGCTGGCTCGTAGACTCTGGAAAAAATCAAAATTTTATTAAATTCCATACATAGGTACATATAACAGAATCCACCTTAGGGAGCATTGCTAAAACACAAGTCGTGATATCTTTGACTCCTGTAGTGCGTTTTTGAAGCGGTTTTCGATCCCGATCGTCCTAACTAGGCGACCGCTGACCTACAGTCACGAAAAAATTGACCTCCCCTCAAGGGTGTTTTTGATATAACACTTACCCGTATTTTCAAAATTTTTAAATCTTCAAAATTTTATATCTCCTAAACCTAACGATAGATTTCTTTTCTGTTTTCGGAATCCAGTTCTCGCCAACATAACCTAGGTTTTACTGCGCTGTGCGCGATTTTAAAACCCACCAGGTCGCTGAAAACTCGGGTTTTTTGTTAAAAATCGTGGTTTTTTGAGGTTTTTCGACCATAATCAAAATTTTTTGTTCTAAAAGTAGTGCTGAAAACCTCGCTGCGAGCTCGCCCGCGTCGAGACGCGTCTCCCGACACCTCGCACGTCCCGCTGGCTCGTAGACTCTGGAAAAAATCAAAATTTTATTAAATTCCATACATAGGTACATATAACAGAATCCACCTTAGGGAGCATTGCTAAAACACAAGTCGTGATATCTTTGACTCCTGTAGTGCGTTTTTGAAGCGGTTTTCGATCCCGATCGTCCTAACTAGGCGACCGCTGACCTACAGTCACGAAAAAATTGACCTCCCCTCAAGGGTGTTTTTGATATAACACTTACCCGTATTTTCAAAATTTTTAAATCTTCAAAATTTTATATCTCCTAAACCTAACGATAGATTTCTTTTCTGTTTTCGGAATCCAGTTCTCGCCAACATAACCTAGGTTTTACTGCGCTGTGCGCGATTTTAAAACCCACCAGGTCGCTGAAAACTCGGGTTTTTTGTTAAAAATCGTGGTTTTTTGAGGTTTTTCGACCATAATCAAAATTTTTTGTTCTAAAAGTAGTGCTGAAAACCTCGCTGCGAGCTCGCCCGCGTCGAGACGCGTCTCCCGACACCTCGCACGTCCCGCTGGCTCGTAGACTCTGGAAAAAATCAAAATTTTATTAAATTCCATACATAGGTACATATAACAGAATCCACCTTAGGGAGCATTGCTAAAACACAAGTCGTGATATCTTTGACTCCTGTAGTGCGTTTTTGAAGCGGTTTTCGATCCCGATCGTCCTAACTAGGCGACCGCTGACCTACAGTCACGAAAAAATTGACCTCCCCTCAAGGGTGTTTTTGATATAACACTTACCCGTATTTTCAAAATTTTTAAATCTTCAAAATTTTATATCTCCTAAACCTAACGATAGATTTCTTTTCTGTTTTCGGAATCCAGTTCTCGCCAACATAACCTAGGTTTTACTGCGCTGTGCGCGATTTTAAAACCCACCAGGTCGCTGAAAACTCGGGTTTTTCGTTAAAAATCGTGGTTTTTTGAGGTTTTTCGACCATAATCAAAATTTTTTGTTCTAAAAGTAGTGCTGAAAACCTCGCTGCGAGCTCGCCCGCGTCGAGACGCGTCTCCCGACACCTCGCACGTCCCGCTGGCTCGTAGACTCTGGAAAAAATCAAAATTTTATTAAATTCCATACATAGGTACATATAACAGAATCCACCTTAGGGAGCATTGCTAAAACACAAGTCGTGATATCTTTGACTCCTGTAGTGCGTTTTTGAAGCGGTTTTCGATCCCGATCGTCCTAACTAGGCGACCGCTGACCTACAGTCACGAAAAAATTGACCTCCCCTCAAGGGTGTTTTTGATATAACACTTACCCGTATTTTCAAAATTTTTAAATCTTCAAAATTTTATATCTCCTAAACCTAACGATAGATTTCTTTTCTGTTTTCGGAATCCAGTTCTCGCCAACATAACCTAGGTTTTACTGCGCTGTGCGCGATTTTAAAACCCACCAGGTCGCTGAAAACTCGGGTTTTTTGTTAAAAATCGTGGTTTTTTGAGGTTTTTCGACCATAATCAAAATTTTTTGTTCTAAAAGTAGTGCTGAAAACCTCGCTGCGAGCTCGCCCGCGTCGAGACGCGTCTCCCGACACCTCGCACGTCCCGCTGGCTCGTAGACTCTGGAAAAAATCAAAATTTTATTAAATTCCATACATAGGTACATATAACAGAATCCACCTTAGGGAGCATTGCTAAAACACAAGTCGTGATATCTTTGACTCCTGTAGTGCGTTTTTGAAGCGGTTTTCGATCCCGATCGTCCTAACTAGGCGACCGCTGACCTACAGTCACGAAAAAATTGACCTCCCCTCAAGGGTGTTTTTGATATAACACTTACCCGTATTTTCAAAATTTTTAAATCTTCAAAATTTTATATCTCCTAAACCTAACGATAGATTTCTTTTCTGTTTTCGGAATCCAGTTCTCGCCAACATAACCTAGGTTTTACTGCGCTGTGCGCGATTTTAAAACCCACCAGGTCGCTGAAAACTCGGGTTTTTTGTTAAAAATCGTGGTTTTTTGAGGTTTTTCGACCATAATCAAAATTTTTTGTTCTAAAAGTAGTGCTGAAAACCTCGCTGCGAGCTCGCCCGCGTCGAGACGCGTCTCCCGACACCTCGCACGTCCCGCTGGCTCGTAGACTCTGGAAAAAATCAAAATTTTATTAAATTCCATACATAGGTACATATAACAGAATCCACCTTAGGGAGCATTGCTAAAACACAAGTCGTGATATCTTTGACTCCTGTAGTGCGTTTTTGAAGCGGTTTTCGATCCCGATCGTCCTAACTAGGCGACCGCTGACCTACAGTCACGAAAAAATTGACCTCCCCTCAAGGGTGTTTTTGATATAACACTTACCCGTATTTTCAAAATTTTTAAATCTTCAAAATTTTATATCTCCTAAACCTAACGATAGATTTCTTTTCTGTTTTCGGAATCCAGTTCTCGCCAACATAACCTAGGTTTTACTGCGCTGTGCGCGATTTTAAAACCCACCAGGTCGCTGAAAACTCGGGTTTTTTGTTAAAAATCGTGGTTTTTTGAGGTTTTTCGACCATAATCAAAATTTTTTGTTCTAAAAGTAGTGCTGAAAACCTCGCTGCGAGCTCGCCCGCGTCGAGACGCGTCTCCCGACACCTCGCACGTCCCGCTGGCTCGTAGACTCTGGAAAAAATCAAAATTTTATTAAATTCCATACATAGGTACATATAACAGAATCCACCTTAGGGAGCATTGCTAAAACACAAGTCGTGATATCTTTGACTCCTGTAGTGCGTTTTTGAAGCGGTTTTCGATCCCGATCGTCCTAACTAGGCGACCGCTGACCTACAGTCACGAAAAAATTGACCTCCCCTCAAGGGTGTTTTTGATATAACACTTACCCGTATTTTCAAAATTTTTAAATCTTCAAAATTTTATATCTCCTAAACCTAACGATAGATTTCTTTTCTGTTTTCGGAATCCAGTTCTCGCCAACATAACCTAGGTTTTACTGCGCTGTGCGCGATTTTAAAACCCACCAGGTCGCTGAAAACTCGGGTTTTTCGTTAAAAATCGTGGTTTTTTGAGGTTTTTCGACCATAATCAAAATTTTTTGTTCTAAAAGTAGTGCTGAAAACCTCGCTGCGAGCTCGCCCGCGTCGAGACGCGTCTCCCGACACCTCGCACGACCCGCTGGCTCGTAGAAAATTTTGCCCGCCCACCCGCCCTTTTTTCTATAGGAAGGGGAGACAAAGATTTTCGCCAAAAATTTTTTATTTTTGATTTTGCCTCTTGGCTGTTAGCCGAGGTCAAAAATAACGATTGTGTTGTTTTACGGCCACTCCAGCACTATATTCTGGAGCAGACGGGCCTTTACTTGGTCTAAATTAGTCTCAAATTAAATTTTTGATAATCTGCTCACCCATCGGGTGTCTTGACCATTCTTTTGACTTGCTGGCCCCCTCTTTACAGGGACCAGTAATCATTGACAATCCCCCTTTTGGTACAGACCATATTTTACTTTATAATACTGACAACTTTCCCCGTTCTCCTAGCTGTGCCCTATACACACAAGCCACACACTAACTTAAATAAACGGACGCAAATAAATAAATATGGTTCTTGGAATTCGCACCCCAGTGAAGGCGAGAGCGCCAGTGGCCAGCGCCAGCGGACCACAGGAGTCGACATCGTCTGCCCATTCGGGAAGTGAGGGACCCTCTGGAGCACGTGAAGCGCCGAAGGGGTTATCCTTGAGGTTCGACAGGGCAGACGCTGTTCGAGGACCCCTAGTTGGAACAGCCGAAACGCCAAAGGCGTCGGCGGGGGCCTCTGGCGCTCTCGCTCCCACCACCACCCCCAGCCCGTCGGCCTCGTCTGGGCAGGTGCTGGACGCCGCCAGGACTTTTATCCGGAAACCGGAGCGAAAAAGGAGATCCGTAGACATTATGGAGGCGTACACCAGACAGACGGAGGTCTACGCCGCGTCCTCAAACGACAAACTCCTACAGGACGTGATGAAGACGTTTGAGGATATTCCGGCTAGGGTCAAAGACTACCCTCAAATGAGGAGGGATATAAAGATCTTCTTAGAGACCCAGTCGGATAAATGTCTACGGATCCTCTTTGAGCTCAGCGGTCGAGTAAAGAGCCTGGAAACAGCGCATAAAACTGCTCCGCCTTCAAAAACGCACACCACGCCTTTGTCATCCAAACATCAGGAGACAATAATCGAAAGGCTGGAGAAGGTGGAGACAAACATCGAGACGCGGCTCAACGACCTTCAGGAGAGGGTCTCAAAAAGCTTCCGCAATGTGACCGACCACTTCACCGAAAGCGGTGCCGACATCACCGACAACGTCGTCGGTAGGATCAACGAGATCAGCCAAAAACTTGACCACACGATAAAAGGGGTGGGGATCGTTGGTCATGCCGCGGCTGTTCTCGAAGATAAAATCGACGGCGTTGTCGGTGAGGTCGTTACCAGAACCGAGAGAATAAAAGAGGTCATTAGGGAAGTGGCTTGCGACCCAAAGCCTGACTTGCAGACCTACGCCCACGTTACGGCAGCCAAACCCGGGCCTCGACCGGCGCTTCACTCAATGGCGGTCACCCTTGAAGGTGGCCTGGAGACTGCTGACGAGGTGCTCGCCAGGGTGAAGAGGGCGGTCGATGCCAGGGGAACAGGCCTAAAAATTAATAAAGTCAGAAAGGCCAAGAACCAGACGGTCATACTGGGGTGTGACTCAGAGGCGGAGTTGACCAGAGTCCGCGAAAGAATAGAGAGCCGAGGTGAAGGGCTTGTAGTAGCGCCCATGAAAAACAAAAACCCGCTCGTCGTCCTAAAAGACGTCTTTTTGGACAGTGAGGACGACGAGATGGTGAGGGCGCTCTACACCCAGAACCAGAACATCTTCAGGGACCTAGACATAGATGAAAAGGAAATGTTAATTAAGTATAAGAAAAGGACAAGAAACCCTAAAACAGCGCACGTTGTCGTCCAGGTCAGACCCAAGGTGTGGCAGAGGATGACGGAGGCTGGGGCCCTCTACCTTGACCTGCAAAGGGTCAGGGTGGAGGACCAGTCGCCGCTCATCCAATGCACTAAATGCTTAGCATTTGGGCATGGCCGAAAATTTTGTACGGAGAGTGCAGACAGGTGCAGCCACTGCGGAGGACCGCATATGCGCGACCAATGCGCGGAATTTGTCGCAGGCAATGAACCGCAGTGCTGCAACTGCTTGCACTCAAAGCTCCAGAGGACCGAGCACAACGCGTTCAGCGTGGAGTGCCCGGTCCGCAAGAAATGGGACTATCTGGCCCGGACGACAACGGCGTATGTATGAACCGCCCCCCCTTGCTAGATATATTAAATATATATTTAATATATATGGTAATATCAAGCAAGCATCCCAAAACCCCCTAAACTTAGAAAGACAACGAGCATAAGAAATGTCAATAAATATGTTATATCGTAAGTATATATATATATTATTGCCGCAACCTCAAAAAAGACAAATAAACGCAAAAATAAGTAAAAGAATCCACCCCCTTACCTTACCCCCCCATTTTTATCCCCCTATCTCCCCCCCACCCTTTTTCCCTATAACAGCCTAAAACGCAAATAAAGAAAGGTCTAAACTCTATCCTAAAAAACTTCTAAATCAAATAATAAAATCATCGGTAAAACCCAAATTAAACAATGTCTGTAATAAAAATCTAAATATAATACTAATATAAGCCTTGCCTAATAAAAACTGTAGAATAAGTAAATGGACACATAGAACTAGTAATGTAAGAATAGATTAGACATATAAGGTAGAAAATAATAACGTATCACGTAAGAAATAAAACTATATCAGAATAAGGAAACATATATGTATAAATATTAAATAGTAAAAGTTAAACGGCCACACAAAAATGTTGGTGCAATGGAAATGTTTGATTTATTAAAATATGGAAGCAAATGTACAAGTACAATATAGCAATAAGGATTAATTATCTAAACAATATGTACAAATATAATATAGTAACAGGAGAAAATGTCCACACAGAAATTATAATAAAGTAAGTAATAATATGTACAAAAAAAAAAAAAAAAAAAAAAAAAATAGCAAATAGAAGAAATGTCAACATAAAACGTTAAGAATAGAGCTGTTAAATCTACTGTAAGTAACTCGAGAAAATGTCTACTCAAAACTGTAGTGAAACAAAACTGTACCTAAAAACCCTATATAAATAAAAATAAAAGGACAGCAGAAAACAGATAGAATAGCGGGAGTCTTTCGCCCGGCAAAGAATGTATAGGATGTATGAAAGAGAGTGTGTGAAGCGCTAAGTGCGAAGAATAAATGAGAGAACCTGAACGAATGATTAAACTAGAATAATAAGATCCCGTTGTTACCATGAACGGGGAAAAGCTATTAAAAAAAAAAAAAAAAAAAAAAAAAAAAAAAAAAAAAAAAAAAAAAAAAAAAAAAACCTAACCTAACCTAACCTAACCTAACCTAACCTAACCTAACCTAACCTAACCTAACCTAACCTAACCTAACCTAACCTAACCTAACCTAACCTAACCTAACCTAACCTAACCTAACCTAACCTAACCTAACCTAACCTAACCTAACCTAACCTAACCTAACCTAACCTAACCTAACCTAACCTAACCCGAGATATCTCAGACTCCTGAAAAGCTTTTTTGAAGCGGTTTTCGACAGTAATCATTATAAATAGGCCTCCGCCAACCAACTGACACATAATATTTGACTTTCCTGCAAGGGTGGTTTTATTTTAGTACTTACCCCTATTTTTCAAAATTTTACATCTTTAAAAATTAATAACTCACAAACTTTACGTTAGATTTCTGTTTTGTTTTCTGAATCGGGTTTTCGCCATACTAACCTAGGTTTCCCGGCGCTGTGCGCGAATTGAAACCCTTCCAGGTCGCTGAAAACTCGGTTTTTTCATTAAAAATCGTGGTTTTTTGAGGTTTTTTGACCACAATCTAAATTTTTTCTTCCAAAAGTAGTGCTGAAAACCTTACAGTGAGCTTGCCCGCGCCGAGACGCGTCTTTTGACACCTCGCACGACCCGCTAGCTCGCAAAAAATTTTGCCCACCCACCCGCCCTGTTCTATATAGGGAAGGTAGAGAAGGATACTGCCGAAAATTTTTATTTTTGATTTTGCTCCGCAGTGGTAAGCCCGGGCCAAAACAACCTTTTCTTTCTTTTTACGGCCACTGTTGCACCAGATTCTGGAGTAGAGGAGTCTTTTTAGTGTACTTGACTTCAGTTATATAAACCTTAACTCTGACTCGCCCACAGGGTATACTGACCTTTTATGTTTAACTTGCTGGCCCCCTCTTTACAGGGACCAGTAATTTTAACAGTGTTTATATTTTACATCTGACCTTTGACGAAATTTATAATTATTTATTTATTGATTTTATTCGCATTTTAATTATATTATTAGGTCTTCTGATCCCCCCTTTACAGGGACCAGAAATTTAACAGTAATTATATAGTTTTATGTGTACTGACTTTTATTTGACGCAAAATTTTAAATAATTATTAATATTTACAATTATTTTATTCTGATTTTATTCATAATATTAGGTCTCCTGATCCCCCCTTTACAGGGATCAGAGATTGCTGTGTCCCTATTTTAAATATATTTATTTGACTCCCCCTTACCGGCGACATGTTTGGGTTCAGGACACCGACTATCAAAACGACCAAGGCCGCGGAGGAGAGCTTGGACTCGGGGAGTTCAGTCACTGAACAGGCGGGCCCTTCGGTGAGGCGCATTATCGAAGAGCGGGAGGCTGACCAGCATAAGGCAGTCCAGCCTCTCAAGACGCCATCCCCCACCAAAAAGGCCCCCATGACTTCTCCCCCCAAGCTCAAGTCCAAGGCAGCGGCTTCGAAAGAGGATAAGCGGGCCGTGGACAACTCGCCGCCCTGCTCGCAGCCGGCTCGGTATCTCAATAGGACCTCTGAAGCCAAGGCCTGCCTCTCCAAGGCGAAGATCCAGTTGGTGAGTTCTCGAAACCTGAAGAAGGAGATCAAGGATGAAATCACCAAAGCGGTGGAGAGGCTCTACCAACTGGTGAAAGAGGCAGAGGCCGACAGAGGACCAGGTACCGAGCCGGAAAATCGAGTCGAGGGTCCCACTGAGGTGACGCCGAGCGCAGTTGTTCCGACAGAGCTCGTGAAAAAGCTCATGGAGAACCTCCAGCAGCACAATAAAGCGCTGGAGGAATGCCAGGAGCATACACGGGCTCTGTCGGAGCAACTTAAACAAACTCCCACACCCGCATACGTCCCTGGCCTGGGGCCAACTTTCGCGGAAGTCGCCAGCTCGCGGCAGCATACGCAGAGGCCTCTCCACTCGGTGGTCGTTTCGTCAAAAAACGACAACGACACCGGTGAAGAGGTCGTTGCGAAGCTGCGAACCGCAGTTGACGCGACGAACGAAGGCACGCAGGTGGAGCGGCTGCGGAAGGCCAGGGACCAAAAGGTCGTTGTCGGATTTAAAACCCGGGAGGAGATGACGAGGGTGGCAGACCGTATAAAGAAGGCAGGCGACCTCATGGTCGAAGAGGTCAAAAATAAAGACCCCCTCGTCATCATAAAGGACTTGCTCTCCTGCCACTCGGACGTGGAGGTCATCGCAGCGCTTAAGCGCCAGAACCACCATCTGGTTGGGGATATACCTGCGGACGAAGTCAGGATCACGGCAAGATACCGTCGCAAGACGCGAAACCCGCACACTTGCCACATCGTCCTGCAGGTGTCCCCAGCGATTTGGCAGAGGCTAACGACGGCGGGCCGAGTGCACATAGACCTGCAGAGGGTGCGTGTACTGGACCAGTCACCACTGGTGCAGTGCACGCGCTGTCTGCGGTACGGGCATAGCCGCAAACTGTGCACGGAGCCCGCCGACCTTTGCGTTCACTGCGGTGACCCCCACTTGCGTGTGGACTGTCCCTTGCTGTCGGCGGCAGAGACGCCTAAATGCCGCAACTGCGTTTTGGCGAAACTGGGAAAATCGGACCACAACGCCTTCGACAGTGCGTGCCCGATCCGCGTCAAGTGGGACGCATTGGCGCGCCTGTCGGTGGCGTATTGCTAAGGTGGTCCCGGTTGTACCAGGAGCCGCCCCCGATGGTCGCTCGAGCTATAAGGTGATCCAAGCGAATCTGCAGAGGAAGAATTTAGCAACCCAAGAGCTCCTCATCGTGGCTAGCGAGCGTAGGGTTGCTTTCGCACTGCTCCAGGAGCCGTATGTGGGCGGAATTAAAAGGATGCGAGACTACCGAGGAGCGAGAGTCTACCAGTGCGCGGAAGTAGGAAGTGGAACTGTGAAGGCGGCCATCGTCGTCTTCGACGATGACCTGGACGTCACACAGTGTCCGAAACTCACCACCAACAACATCGTGGTGGTGAGGATCCGAACCCGCGCCTGGGAAATCGCAGTAGTCTCCTTCTACTTTGAACCAGACCAGCCCATAGGGCCATACCTGGAGCACCTCAAGCGGATTCGCGAGGAGATGCCACAGCTCGAGGCGATCGTGGGCGGCGACGCCAACGCAAAAAGCACGTGGTGGGGCAGCACTATCGTCGACAGCAGGGGCGAGGAATTTGCGGGGACTTTGGAAGAGATGGGCTTGCAGGTACTCAACGTCGGCAACACTCCGACCTTCGACACCATCAGAGGCGGCCAGTCCTTCACCAGTTTCGTTGACGTAACAGCATGCTCAACCGAAATGTTGGGACTGGTGGAGGACTGGGTAGTTGACGAAGGCATCACGAGCTCGGACCACAACGGTATTGTATTTGGAATTAACATGAAAAAATCGAAAGGCATTAATATCAATAGGACTACTAGGATATTCAACACACGGAAGGCAAATTGGAGCCAATTTCGTGAGGAATTGGCACAATCACAAGCGGTCCGTGGGTTGAATATCCTAGAAATAGGAAACATAAACAATAAAATAGATTTAGAAAACAAAATCAACATATATATAGACACAATAGTAAAAGTTAGCAACAAAACCATACCCAAAATTAAAAGCAAAGACACACTTACAATACCGTGGTGGTCCACCGAGCTCGCGGAGCTGATGTCAGATGTCAACACCAAACGCCGCCGAATACGATGTGCTGCGAAGGTTCGGAGACAAAAAGTCGTCGATGAGTACCTGCAGGCGAAAGAAAAGTATGAGTCCCGCGCCAAAAACGCGCAAACGGAGAGTTGGAAGGCGTTCTGTGGGAAACAGGATCGCGAGGGCGTCTGGGAGGGAATCTACAGAATAATCGGAAGGACCTCCAAAAGGCAAGAAGACCTGCCGCTGGTGAAGGACGGAGTATCACTCAACCCGCAAGATTCGGCTCTGCTGCTGGCAGAGACCTTCTACCCCGAAGACCTGGAAGACGGAGATGATGCCGACCACCGTCGGACACGAGAAGCGGCCAGTCGCGTAAACGAGTGGACGCATGATGAGCACCATGACCCACCGTTTACGCTTCTGGAGCTGAAAACCGCGGTGGAAAGCTTCAACCCGAAGAAGGCACCGGGGGCAGATGGTCTCACAGCCGACATCTGCGCACAAGCCATTCTCTGGGATCCGGGGGTGTTCCTTGCACTGGCCAACAAGTGCCTTGAGCAGGGCCACTTCCCCGGAGCCTGGAAAGTGGCTACGGTGGTGATACTCCGAAAACCCGGCAAAGACACCTACACAACCCCGAAGTCCTACAGGCCCATTGGCCTCCTACCTGTCCTGGGCAAGATTCTCGAGAAGCTGATAGTAACCCGCCTGAAGTGGCATCTTATTCCGCGACTGAGTACTCGCCAGTTTGGTTTCATGCCCCAGAAAAGCACAGAGGACTCTCTCTATACCCTGATACGGCATATCAAAGACAAGCTGGAAAACAAGAAGCTGATCACTGTCGTATCATTGGATATAGAGGGAGCCTTCGACAGCGCATGGTGGCCGGCTATTAGAACCAGACTGGCTGAGGAAAAGTGTCCGGTAAACATCAGGCGGTTACTCGACAGTTACCTCAGCGAGAGAAGTGTCCGGGTCAGGTACGCGGGAGCGGAGTGCCTCAGGGCGACGACTAAGGGGTGTGTACAGGGGTCGATTGGAGGTCCTATCCTGTGGAATCTGGTGCTGGATCCCCTGTTGAAGGGGCTCGGCGAACGAGGAGACTACTGTCAGGCGTTTGCCGACGACGTAGTGCTCGTCTTCGACGGGGATACAGCACTAGAGGTCCAAAGACAGGCCAATGCCGCCCTCGAGTATGTCCGGAGGTGGGGCATCGTGAACAAGCTGAAGTTTGCGCCGCACAAGACCAGTGCAATGCTTGTAACAAGGAAGCTGAAGCACGATGTCCCGCTCCTGAGCATGGGCGGGGTCGACATTGGCATGTCCAAAGAAATAAAAATACTGGGGCTGACCATAGACCACCAGCTCACTTTCAACAGCCACGCGGCAAATGTTTGTAAAAAGGCTTTGAATTTTTACAAACAGTTGTCGCGAGCAGCAAAGGTGAGCTGGGGTCTCAACACGGAGGTCATACGCAGCATCTATACCGCAGCGGTCGAACCGGTCATTCTGTACGCAGCCAGTGCCTGGGCACCGGCAGCGAGGAAGGTCGGAGTTCAGAAACTCCTGAATTCAGTCCAGCGGGGGTTCGCTCAGAAGCTCTGCAAATCCTACCGTACCGTTTCGCTCAGCGCCGCGCTCGTGTTGGCTGGGATGCTCCCGCTTGACCTCCGAATACAGGAGGCAGCCGCCCTGTATGAGGCGAAGCGAGGGGTACCTCAGCCGTCACTTGCGGGCCGCGAGGTGGAGCGGGTGGTGGCATTTGCGGAGCTTCCACATCCGGCAAAACATACGGCCATGGGGTTCGTGAGCTTGGTAGATCAGTCCCATGTGGAGTCCCACAACAGCCAGGACATTCGGATTTTTACCGACGGCAGCAAGCTCGAGGGCAAAGTCGGAGCAGCGCTGTCCATCTGGGACAGTGCTGCCGAGATTAGGGCCCAAAAGCTTAGCCTGCCAACCTGCTGTACTGTCTACCAGGCAGAACTCCTGGCCGTATGCGAAGCCACGCGCCAAATCCTGCGACGCAGGGAGGGAACCTTCGGTATCTACAGTGACTCGATGGCGGCACTGCAGACAGTCACAAACCAGGGTTCCCTCCATGCTCTGGCAGTGGAGGCGAGAGCGAACCTCAATGTGGCTCTATCCCAGAGCAAAGTTGTCTCTTTGTTCTGGATAAAGGCACACGCTGGACTGGACGGGAACGAGCGCGCGGACCACCTCGCTAAGGAGGCGGCACTGCGCAGCAAGAAGAGACCGGACTACGACCGCTGCCCGGTATCATTCGTCAAGCGGCAGATCCGTATGGGGTCGCTTGACGAGTGGAACCGGAGGTATAGAGCTGGAACAACAGCCTCAGTCACTAAGATTTTCCTCCCAGACGCCATCGACGCCTTCCGCATAATCCGGAAAATTAACCCGACCGGGGTGCTGACCCAAATTTTGACGGGGCACGGTGGGTTCTCCGAATACTTGCATCGCTTCAAGCGTAAGGAGAACCCATCGTGCATCTGTGAGCCAGGTGTGCTGGAGACAGTTCCGCACATCCTGCTCCAGTGTCCTGTATATGAAGGGGAGAGATTAGGGCTAGAACAAGAGCTGGAGACTAGACTTGACTCTAATAGCATTGCAGCTCTTTTTAAAGTCAAGAAATCTAGAGAGGCCTTGCTGAGATTTTGCATTAAAGTAATAGAGAAAGTTATACATAGAAATAGGGCGGGGTGATCTATGCTTCCCTTATATTAATGCAGAATATAACGCGTGAAGCATAGAAAATAAACCGTCCTATTTCTATACAGTATTAAAAAATTGATTTAAATATATAGTTCTTTTTAAATTGTAGATTAATTTTAAAATAAATCCATTAAAATATAAAGTTGACAAAGCAAGGTCTCTGACAACGTCAGAGGGACATCAGCAGAGCAGGAGTGGTTTTTAGTCGGTTCGAGTCCGACACTACCTGAACTGGCTCTCGGCTCATTAGACCGAGAGACAGTTCAGGTGTCCGTGGGGATTTTCCACTCCTGCCAAAACTAAAAAAAAAAAAAAAAAAAAAAAAAAACCTAACCTAACCGAGAGTCCGGCGAGCCACGGTCGCGAGCGCCACGTTTTTGACACGCTCCGCACATTTAAATCAGGAAAAATAGCTTTTTCGCGCAAAGTACGTAGTGATACGCATCAAAATACGCGTCTTGATAAGGCGAACACAATAGTGAAAACCGCGCAAAATTTGGTGAAAGTTTGTGAAAGTTACGGTGAAAAAACCAAATTTTTTGGTGTTTTTGTGGAACGCTGGCGAAACAAGATCGACGACCCCCCACTTTTTTGGGGTCAAACTGTGTGCCTTGAGGAGGCCCATCTTCTGAGCAGCATTCGGGATTTTTCCAGCTGGAAATTTCTGACGTAATCCCGACAAAAGTCTCACCTCGTGTCACGAGGTCCCTCCGCCAGCACAGCTGGAAGGTCGCGATTGACACCACTGGAAGCGGCTCGACGAGGCGAGTAAGGTGACACCAAGATCAGCAAGATTGGAGCACCCCAGGCGGAGTTACAGCCCTTCAAAGGTTTTAAGAAAGTTTTCATATCTTTGGTGTCATTTTCCCGAAAAACGCGATCGATAACCCCCCCTTTTTTAATTGTTCATCGATAGTAAATCACCAAGATAACATTTTTCCAAATTTTTAGATTTTTAGACGTTGTGGTTCTGTCAAAATTTAAATTATAATCCAAAACAAGGCCGTTTTGCGGTCGCTGAGGGAAGGTGACACAGAGACAACCCCGTATGATAGGGTGAAGACATTGTGGCGCGCAGACCGTTCAGTAGTCATAAGATAGCATAGTTTTAAGACTCTAAGCTAGTGTTTAGATCATAATTTTAGGACCTAATATCGGGAAATCATAGGCGTTACAGTGATTGTTTACATACGGTGAAAACCGCAAAACAAAGTTTGTAAAACATCGCGGGCCGAGATTTAATTTCCGAAATAACCAATATTTTTAGTTTCTGTTTATTGGACTGGGTAGAACGTGGTCAAAAACCACCCCCACAACATTTGAAATTTCCAAAAAGACCCTAAATTGTGTGTTTATAAAATAATAGGAAACCTAAATTTAAGTTTGAAATTTTTCGGGGTAGTTTTTAAGGGGTGCAAAAATTTACAGCTGACGAAAGTCCTTCTAATAGTGCATAACAAGACCTTTCAAAAGAGACCACGCACGCCGAAATCGGTGCAGCTGAAGCTGGGCTACCTTTCATCACTAGATTTAACCGATTAGACGGCTTTGAGAGGTTATGTTTTAAGCCCGTCAGGTTAGATAGATAGACCGCTAACTCAAAAACCAGGAGAGATAGACGGATTTCGACCTCGAATTCGGCATTGTGGTGTCGAAGACACCACTGTTGGAGTCGGGTAAGAGGATTCGATCCCCCTCGGTTTGGACCCCCCCCCTCTATTTTACCTATTCACGTACTTATAATATCCGAAGCTAGGGGAGATAGGCAAATTCCGACCCCAGATTCAGCCTTCGTGTGCGACATTACGGCACGAGTCGGATTAGAAGCAGTCACCAACCCGTCTGGCTCGGACCCCCCCCCCCCCATACCCCTTCCCATCCCTGTATCTCGGAAACTAGGGGAGATAGGCAATTTTCGACCCCGGATTCAGCCTTTGTGGTGTCGAAGACACCACGGTCGAAGTCGGGTGGGAGGTGCCTGTCCCCCTTGGTTTGGACCCCCCCCCCTCTTTTACACCTTTTCCCATCCCTGTATCTCCGGAACTAGAGGAGATAGGCAATTTTCGACCCCGGATTCAGCCTTTGTGGTGTCGAAGACACCACGGTCGAAGTCGGGTGGGAGGTGCCTGTCCCCCTTGGTTTGGACCCCCCCCCTCTTTTACACCTTTTCCCATCCCTGTATCTCCGGAACTAGAGGAGATAGGCAATTTTCGACCCCGGATTCAGCCTTTGTGGTGTCGAAGACACCACGGTCGAAGTCGGGTGGGAGGTGCCTGTCCCCCTTGGTTTGGACCCCCCCCCCTCTCTTACACCTCTTCCCATCCCTGTATCTCCGAAACTAGAGGAGATAGGCAATTTTCGACCCCGGATTCAGCCTTTGTGGTGTCGAAGACACCACGGTCGAAGTCGGGTGGGAGGTGCCTGTCCCCCTTGGTTTGGGCCCCCCCCCCCCTTTTCACCTTTTCCCATCCCTGTATCTCCGAAACTAGAGGAGATAGGCAATTTTCGACCCCGGATTCAGCCTTTGTGGTGTCGGAGACACCACGGTCGAAGTCGGGTGGGAGGTGCCTGTCCCCCTTGGTTTGGACCCCCCCCCCTCATACCCATACCCATCCTATATCTCCGGAACTGGGGGAGATAGCCCAGTTTTGACTTCGAAATTGACCCGAGCGGATTGATCCGACTAGAGGGACGCCCCGGTTTTGGGCAGAACCCCCCTCCCCCCCCCCACCTCGCAAAACTATCAAATCAGTTATAACTTAGGTACTATAAATTGGACCAAATTTCGACCGAGTTTGCGGGGATAAATAGACAGTGGTGGATTCTACAAAATTGACTGAGGCATTAAATTAGACATAGAGTAGAACGCTACCCATACATATTATAGGCATATAAATATATAAGTAGGCAACTCATTGCAATATCCTTCTTTTATTTATATTGCAAGTAGTATTAGGACCGTGACCCGACCCCCCTTTACAGGGTCAAACAGATACGGACCCTACCCCTATACAGGGCCGGTTTACTACCATTAATTGTATTAATAATTAAATCATGTTTCGCACACCCACTTCCAGTACAGCCGGCGCATCTGCCTCCGCTAGCAATAAGACCCCGAGCCCGAGGTCACCATCCGCCCCTGCGACGGATGCCGGACACACTTTTATTCAAAGACCGGGCCGAAAGCGGAGGTCAATAGGCATGATGGACATGTTTCGCAACCAGAAAGACATCTACGCTCGAATGGAAACTGACAGCATGCTCATGTCCGTAATGACCATATTTGAGGATATACCAGCAAAGGTGAAGGAATACCCTCAAATGAGGAAGGACATTAAATGCTACCTGGAGGAAAAATCAGACCTGGGAATGAGAATGCTGTTCGAGGTGAGCAAGAGGTGCAAAGAGGCGGAGGCGAAACTCGAAGCGCTGAAGGCGCAGCCACCCCTGAAGCAAACACCAGCGCTAGCCGGTTCAGCCCATACCATCGAAGGGCTCGAAAAGCTAGAGGCGACCATCATCACGAGACTCAACGATCTCGAGGAGACGCTCAGCCAGAACATGGACAAGCAAATCGTACAGCAAATGGAGAATAACACAGACGTCACTGGCACTATCACTGATAAGTTCGGACAAGCGATGGCTGCCATCGAACACGCGACCGAGGGCATTAGAGTCGTCGGCCGGACGCAGATCACGCTTGATGACGGCATCAGTAATATTGCCAGTGAGGTCGTCAAAATAAAAGACCGGCTCAGCGACGCCGCGAACGGACAGATATGCCAGCCCCAGCCGCTACCGACTTACGCAAGCGTCGCGGCGGCCACACCCGGGCACCGGCCGGCACTCCACTCGGTGGCGGTCACTCTAGAAGGCGGTCTTGAGACTGCCGACGAAGTGCTCGCCAGAGTGAAGAAGGCGGTCGATGCCAGGAGTACTGGCCTAAAGATAAGCAAAGTCCGCAAAGCAAAAAACCAAACGGTAATATTGGGCTGCGACACGGAGGCTGAGCTGACTAGAGTTCGGACACAAATTGAAAGCCGTGGGGAGGGACTGACAGTGGCGCCTATGACTAATAAGAACCCTCTCGTCGTCCTGAAGGATGTCTTCTTGGACAGCAGTGACGACGAGATGCTCAAGGCGCTACATGCACAAAATGGGGACTTATTCCAGGACCTAACACAGGACGATACTGAAATGGTTGTCAAATATAAGAAAAGAACCAGGAACCCGAAGACCGCTCATGTCGTTGTCCAAGTCAGGCCCAGGGTTTGGCAAAGGATGACGGAGGCCGGAGCCCTCTACCTCGACCTGCAGAGGGTCAGGGTGGAGGACCAGTCTCCGCTCATCCAATGCACAAGGTGCCTGGCGTTCGGACACGGTCGGAAATTTTGCACCGAGAGTGTGGACAGGTGCAGCCACTGCGGGGGACCGCATCTGCGCGCGGACTGCGCAGATCTTAGTGCCGGAAAGCCGCCGCAGTGCTGCAACTGCTCGCACTCCAAGCTGCAGAGGACCGACCACAACGCATTTAGCGCGGAGTGTCCGGTCCGCCGGAAATGGGACTACCTGGCTAGAACAACGACGGCATACACATGAGTCACTCGCGCATAAGAAAACCGGTAAAATAAAAAACAATAAACACAGATATATGGAATATATAATGAATATATACGACAGTATCACAACACACATACAAACACCACACTTACCGCATACAAACCCATTATTACCGCTGAAAATAACACAAAGCACAAGAAAAGACAATAAATATATATAAAATTGTTTATATTATATTATTGCAAAATATAAAAATGCTACCAAAATAAAGTACTTTTAGTTTATGTGAGTGATCACGTGAAATAAATTAACCCCAATACCTACTACCGGTTAGTAATAAATAATTATAGTGTCACATTCCAGCCATAAAATATTAACCAATCCAGACCAGATAGAGGAAAACTTACCTTGTTCCGTTAACCTAAGAGTCAAATTCCCTAGAATAAATTCGATGCATAAATTCATACGGAATATTAAGCATATTCATTGTTAGAAAAAATTTATTAGAGCATAATATTCAGTTTTATTATGACCCATATTCTAAATGAGGTAGTCCATCTTTCAAAACAAATGGTTAACCTTAAATAAAAAAAAAAAGAATTGAACCTTGTGTCGTTGAAATAGGAGTCGGTTTCCCTTGAAGGATCTTTGCTGCACAAAGTCATAAGAATCACAATTATTATTATGTAGAAGGCGTATCCATTGTTCGTTCTTTCAACTAATAAGATATTTAGGCAAAGAGTAATGTCCTGTAGTAAATACCTATTATGTAAAAATAATAAGTGTAACAAGATTTAACTGTAATATGAAGTTAAGAGTGATTGTAAACATGTAAAAGAAATTACCTATATGTATAAGTATTAAGTGTAAGTTTCAATTTAAGTTACAAAGTAAATTAGATATGGTTTAAGATATATGAACAAGTCAGTACGATTAAACAATATGTATACTTAAGTCTAAAAAGCTCATTACTTGCAAATGGCCTTGATACTACGGTATATCATAAAAAGTTGTAATATAAATGTAAGAAGTCTTTAGTTTAAACACATAGTTTTAATTAGCGTAAGAAATTAAACTGATTGAAATATGTAAATGTATCAATATAAGTTACGTAAACTCAATATGTCTTAAGATTTATAAGCAAGTATGATTAGGTCTATTAAACAATAATTCTTGAGTCTAAAAAGCTTATTATGTACACAATTTTTGAAAAATGTTTATATAAGATTATGTGAAATTTAAATATAAGTACAAACTTTGAAGTGTAAAATAAAACCGTAAAATAAAAATGGATCCACAACTATGTTATATTACAGCGAAAATATGTAATAAGAAAATGTTAATTTGTATAAAATAAAACCGAGACTTATCCAGTTATTTACCCCAATAAATAAAGACAATAAAGAAAGTACATAGAGTAGATAATAGATAGAATGTGGGAGTCCCACCCACCAGAAAGTAAGATGATGAATGCCAGAAAGAATATAGTATGCGGAATGGAAGTGCGAGAGGCATACATGATAGAACTGGAACGAATGAGGTATTAGAATAATAAGGTCCCGTTGAAACCTTGAACGGGGAATAGCGAGAAAAAAAAAAAAAAAAAAAAAAAAAAAAAAAAAAAAAAAAAAAAACCTAACCTAACCTAACCTAACCTAACCTAACCTAACCTAACCTAACCTAACCTAACCTATCCTAACCTTTTTTTTTTTTTTTTTTTTGTTGCCGGGGTGGAAAATCCTCATGGATGTCCTTCGCCTGGGGCGGGCGAAGGGGTCTGTCAGACTCTTACTGACTAAAAACCACCCCAGTGTTCCTTCCCACACTTGCACCGGGGATCGTGGGAACTAGTGCGACTTCCACGATCTCCGGCTAGTGCCGGCCCGCCTCTGCGGGCCACCTCAGCCTGGCGGGGAGAGTGAGGTGTCCTCCCCCTGCCACGTCAAAAAGGGGGGCGCACGTGGAACACGACGCGCTGCCGCCTCGGGTCCTGCTGGATAGGGGGATGGCGAACGACCCCGAGTTCGCCGTCCCTCCGGACCGCTTATGGGGGCTGGAAGAGGGCGTTGTCCGCTCTCCGCCGACGCCCGGTTCGCCTGCTGCGGATCGGGAGAGAGGTCACTTCCTCCCTCTCCCTCTCCGCAGCCTCCTTCTGCGAAATGACATCTTCACAGAAGGAGATCACCGCTTCCCACGACTCGGTCCTAACCTAACCTAACCGGAGATATCTCAGACTCCTGAAAAGCTTTTTTGAAGCGGTTTTCGACAGTATTCATTATAAATAGGCCTCCGCAAACCAACTGACACAAAATATTTGACTTTCCTGCAAGGGTGGTTTTATTTTAGTACTTACCCCTATTTTTCAAAATTTTACATCTTTAAAAATTAATAACTCACAAACCTTACATTAGATTTCTGTTTTGTTTTCTGAATCGGGTTTTCGCCATACTAACCTAGGTTTCCCGGCGCTGCGCGCGAATTGAAACCCTTCCAGGTCGCTGAAAACTCGGTTTTTTCATTAAAAATCGTGGTTTTTTGAGGTTTTTTGACCACAATTAAAGTTTTTTCTTCCAAAAGTAGTGCTGAAAACCTTACAGTGAGCTTGCCCGCGCCGAGACGCGTCTTTTGACACCTCGCACGCCCCGCTAGCTCGCATATATCTGCAAAAAACTTAAATTTTATTAAAATCTATACATAGGTACGTATAACAGAAACTACCTTAGGAAGCACCGTCGAAACACAAATCGAGATATCTCAGACTCCTGAAAAGCTTTTTTGAAGCGGTTTTCGACAGTATTCATTATAAATAGGCCTCCGCAAACCAACTGACACAAAATATTTGACTTTCCTGCAAGGGTGGTTTTATTTTAGTACTTACCCCTATTTTTCAAAATTTTACATCTTTAAAAATTAATAACTCACAAACCTTACATTAGATTTCTGTTTTGTTTTCTGAATCGGGTTTTCGCCATACTAACCTAGGTTTCCCGGCGCTGCGCGCGAATTGAAACCCTTCCAGGTCGCTGAAAACTCGGTTTTTTCATTAAAAATCGTGGTTTTTTGAGGTTTTTTGACCACAATTAAAGTTTTTTCTTCCAAAAGTAGTGCTGAAAACCTTACAGTGAGCTTGCCCGCGCCGAGACGCGTCTTTTGACACCTCGCACGCCCCGCTAGCTCGCATATATCTGCAAAAAACTTAAATTTTATTAAAATCTATACATAGGTACGTATAACAGAAACTACCTTAGGAAGCACCGTCGAAACACAAATCGAGATATCTCAGACTCCTGAAAAGCTTTTTTGAAGCGGTTTTCGACAGTATTCATTATAAATAGGCCTCCGCAAACCAACTGACACAAAATATTTGACTTTCCTGCAAGGGTGGTTTTATTTTAGTACTTACCCCTATTTTTCAAAATTTTACATCTTTAAAAATTAATAACTCACAAACCTTACATTAGATTTCTGTTTTGTTTTCTGAATCGGGTTTTCGCCATACTAACCTAGGTTTCCCGGCGCTGCGCGCGAATTGAAACCCTTCCAGGTCGCTGAAAACTCGGTTTTTTCATTAAAAATCGTGGTTTTTTGAGGTTTTTTGACCACAATTAAAGTTTTTTCTTCCAAAAGTAGTGCTGAAAACCTTACAGTGAGCTTGCCCGCGCCGAGACGCGTCTTTTGACACCTCGCACGCCCCGCTAGCTCGCATATATCTGCAAAAAACTTAAATTTTATTAAAATCTATACATAGGTACGTATAACAGAAACTACCTTTGTGCTATTGCGCAGTGGCTGATGCCTGTGGACGGTGAGCGTGGGTGGCTCGCCGTCCGATACCAGGCTGAGTCGACGACGCGTTGTGCTTCACGCGCGCCTCAAGGAGCCGTCAGCACCAGAGACGGGGCCCCATAGGGTCGGTGCCTGCTAGGGTTGCGGAATTTGTTCGAGAGAGTTGCCGCGGCCCTGGAACGCAAAGGGCACATGGAGGAGCACGGGTGGGTTTTAGTCAGTAAAAGTCTGACACTCCCTACCGCTCCACCCAGGGCGGGGGGGGTCATTTGATGATTTCCCATCCAAAAAAAAAAAAAAAAAAAAAAGGAAGCACCGTCGAAACACAAATCGAGATATCTCAGACTCCTGAAAAGCTTTTTTGAAGCGGTTTTCGACAGTATTCATTATAAATAGGCCTCCGCAAACCAACTGACACAAAATATTTGACTTTCCTGCAAGGGTGGTTTTATTTTAGTACTTACCCCTATTTTTCAAAATTTTACATCTTTAAAAATTAATAACTCACAAACCTTACATTAGATTTCTGTTTTGTTTTCTGAATCGGGTTTTCGCCATACTAACCTAGGTTTCCCGGCGCTGCGCGCGAATTGAAACCCTTCCAGGTCGCTGAAAACTCGGTTTTTTCATTAAAAATCGTGGTTTTTTGAGGTTTTTTGACCACAATTAAAGTTTTTTCTTCCAAAAGTAGTGCTGAAAACCTTACAGTGAGCTTGCCCGCGCCGAGACGCGTCTTTTGACACCTCGCACGCCCCGCTAGCTCGCATATATCTGCAAAAAACTTAAATTTTATTAAAATCTATACATAGGTACGTATAACAGAAACTACCTTTGTGCTATTGCGCAGTGGCTGATGCCTGTGGACGGTGAGCGTGGGTGGCTCGCCGTCCGATACCAGGCTGAGTCGACGACGCGTTGTGCTTCACGCGCGCCTCAAGGAGCCGCCAGCACCAGAGACGGGGCCCCATAGGGTCGGTGCCTGCTAGGGTTGCGGAATTGACGGAAAAGACGTGGTGCTCATCTTCGACGGGGATACAGCACTAGAGGTCCAAAGACAGGCCAATGCCGCCCTCGAGTATGTTCGGAGGTGGGGCATCGTGAACAAGCTGAAGTTTGCGCCGCACAAGACCTGTGCGATGCTTATCACCAGGAAGCTGAAGCACGATGTCCCGCTCCTGAGCATGGGCGGGGTCGACATTGGCATGTCCAAAGAAATAAAAATACTGGGGCTGACCATAGACCACCAGCTCACTTTCAACAGCCACGCGGCAAATGTTTGTAAAAAGGCTCTGAATTTTTACAAGCAGTTGTCGCGAGCAGCAAAGGTGAGCTGGGGTCTCAATACTGAGGTCATACGCAGTATCTATACCGCAGCGGTCGAGCCGGTCATCCTGTACGCAGCCAGTGCCTGGGCACCGGCAGCGAGGAAGGTCGGAGTTCAAAAACTCCTGAATTCAGTCCAGCGGGGGTTCGCTCAGAAGCTCTGCAAATCCTACCGCACTGTCTCACTCAACGCCGCGCTTGTGTTGGCTGGGATACTCCCGCTTGACCTCCGGATACAGGAGGCAGCCGCTCTGTATGAGGCAAAGCGTGGGGTGCCCCAGCCGTCGCTTGCGGGCCGCGAGGTGGAGCGAGTGGTGGCATTTGCGGAGCTTCCGCATCCGGCAAAGCATACGGCCATGGGGTTCGTGAGCTTGGTAGACCAGTCTCATGTGGAGTCCCACAACAGCCAGGCCATACGGATTTTTACCGACGGCAGCAAGCTCGAGGGCAAAGTCGGAGCAGCACTGTCCATCTGGGATAGTGCTGCCGAGATAAGGTCCCAAAAGCTTAGCTTGCCAACCTGCTGTACTGTCTACCAGGCAGAACTCCTGGCAGTATGCGAAGCCACGCGCCAAATCCTGCGACGCAGGGAGGGAACCTTTCCCCACCGAATGTGTCTCCACGTTGTCGTCGTGGTGGGGCTTGAGCGTCCCAATGATCTTGCGAGCTTTCCCGGTAGAGCCACTCATGCCGGAAGGTCGCAAGTGAGGGATCAGACCAAGAGAGACACACACACGCTTGCTCGCTGCTCTCTGGTACGCGTCTGATCATCAGACGTGACTGTGGGAGCAGCGAGCAGGTGGAGAGGTGAGGTGAGGAGAGGGCCCTGAGAAGGGGCGGAGCGAACAGGGACCGCACCCTTAAAAGGCACAAAATATGAAAGACGCTTGCAAAATGAGTCCCCAGGTGGGTCCCGACTGCTCAGCGGTCGGGGAATCCCACCCCGCTTCGGCGGGCTGCCCTCCGTACTCTGGGGTGGGCACCAAACGTCTTCCGCTTGCCAGTGGCAACAAGAGCCGAGGAGGCTCCAATTCGTCGTCGTCATCCGGATCCGCCTCCTTTAAGGAGCTGATGGCGCACGAATTCGCAGAGGAGGGTTCGCCTGAGCGCCGGGGTGGCGTGGAGTTGGATTCCGGCTCCGCGCTAGACCTAGTAACGGTCAGCTCGGCGGGCTCGGGAGAGGAAAGAGGGGGGGCTGCTGCGGAGAACATAAAGTTCTTCCGCAAGCGGCCCAGACGGGAGGATGACAGCGGGTCGTCCTCCGAGGGCGAATTTGCCTCCGCCCGCAAAATCCCCACCGCTAGGCGGGGCAGGGGCTGTGAGGCAGGGAGGGGGCTTGCACCCTCTACCCGGGAGGTGGAGCGTCGGGCCGAGAGGTTGGTGGAGGAGGGGCGTCGCCCTGGAGGGAGCGGTCGAAGGGCTCCCTCTACTCGTCCGCCTCCTCTCGACTCTGACGACTTGGAGTCCCCGGGAGAGGTACCTCCCGCTGTTGAGGACCAGAGGGCCCAGTTTGCGGAGGTCGTGGAGGCCGCGATCCGCGCTGTGGCCTTCAAGAGGAAGCAGTCCTCGAAGCGGGAGGCCATCAGTGCGGCCAAAGCCTCCATACTGGCGGCAGCGGCGGCCAACGCTGGCGGGACTGCCTCAGACGAGGCGTCGGAGTTGCGGGCGGAGGTCGCCCGCCTCGCGGTTCTTACGGAGCGACTCGTTCAGGAGAATGAGTCGCTCCGGAGGGACCTGGCGGGGATGGCCAGAGCGGCCTCCGTGGAGCCGCGAGGGGGACTGAGTCCGGCAGCGCCGGAGGGGGGCCAAGTGCTGAGCCAGGTGCGGGACCTGGTACGGCAGGAGCTGGCTCCCTTCCGGAGGCAGTTCTCCATGCTGGAGGACATGGTCCGGCGTCCCCCAATAGCGGCAACAGCGGCGACTCAGAGGGCCCCGGGCCAGCAGCAGAAGGCGGCTTCGTACGCGGCCGCCGCGGCTGCCAGCCCGGGAACGTCCGGCAAGGCGAAGGCAAATGCCAAGGGCGGAGCAGCGCCAGCGCCTGTGGCGCCGGCGGCTGCGACGCCGGCGACGACCAAGTCGGCCCCGGCGAAAAGGGGTGGGAGGAAGGCTCGGGGAGGAGCGGCTAAGGCTGCGGCGCCAGTGGTGCCACAGCCGCCCCCACCCCCACCCTCGGACCCTCCTGCGGCCGGGGCCGAGTGGCAGGTTGCTGGCCAGAAGCGGAGGGCCAAAGAGGCGGCCAGGAGGAAGGCGAGGAAGCAGCGGCGTAAGGCCAACGCTATTGCGGCGAGGCTTCGCGCCCCGAAATCCGCGGCTGTAGTGCTCACACTGCAGCCGGAAGCGGAACAGAGGGGCGTGACGTATCTCGCCGTACTGAAGCGGGCGAAGGAGGCGGTGAGCCTCCAAGAGCTGGGCATCAGCGGGGGCATCGGGGTCAGGAGGACCCTAACCGGTGCCCGCAAGCTCGAGCTCGCCGGAGCGGAGAGTGGCCCGTTCGCGGACGCCTTGGCCGAAAAGCTGAGGGTGGTCTTACCCGCGGACGAGGTCCGGGTGTCCAGGCCGACTAAGCGCATCGACATGCGCATAGTGGGCCTGGATGACTCCGTTACGGAGGAGGAAGTTGTGGCCGCCGTCGCCAGGACTGGGGGGTGCTCTGCCGAGCTCGTCAAGGCGGGCACCCTCCGGCCTGACAACACGGGCATGCAAACCCTTGTGGTGAGCTGCCCCGTGACGGCGGCCAGAACTGTGTCGGAGGGCCGAAGGCTCTTGGTGGGATGGGTGTCTGCGCGGGTAAAACTGCTGGAACCCAGGCCTCTGAGGTGCTACCGCTGCCATGTGGGCAACCACACGGGAGCTATGTGCCCCTCGGAGGTGGACCGCAGCGGTCTTTGTTTCCGCTGTGGTCAGCCCGGTCATCGGGCCGGCTCATGTGAGGCCACGCCGCACTGCAGTGCATGTGCGGCTGCTGGCAAGCCGGCCGAGCACTGGGTTGGGGGAAGGGCCTGCGCGCCATCCGCCCCGACCAAGGGCAAGAGGTCTGCCGCCGCCGCCGCCTCTGCCGCCGCCGCGGCTTCCGTCGCCGCTTCTGCCGCTTCTGCTGCGGGTGCTGCGACTCCCAACGCTCGGGAGGGTGCTGAGATGGAGTGCCAGTAATGGTCCCATTTCGGCCTCCTCCAGAGACAAGTCGGCCGCTGTGCTATTGCGCAGTGGCTGATGCCTGGGGACGGTGAGCGTGGGTGGCTCGCCGTCCGACACCAGGTTGAGTCGACGACGCGTTGTGTTCCACGCGCGCCGTAGGAGCCGTCAGCACCAAGGACGGGACCCCATAGGGTCGGTGCCTGCTAGGGTTGCGGAATTTGTTCGAAAGAGTTACCGCGGCCCTGGAACGCATAGGGCACAAGAAGGATCACGGGTGGGTTTTAGTCAGTAAAAGTCTGACACTCCCTACCGCCCCACCCAGGGCGGGAGGGGTCATTTGATGATTTCCCATCCAGAAAAAAAAAAAAAAAAAAAAAAAGGGAGGGAACCTTTGGTATCTACAGTGACTCGATGGCGGCATTGCAGACGGTCACAAACCAGGGTTCCCTCCATGCTCTGGCAGTGGAGGCGAGAGCGAACCTCAACGCGGCTTTATCCCAGAGCAAAGTAGTCTCTTTGTTCTGGATAAAGGCACACGCTGGACTGGACGGGAACGAACGCGCAGACCACCTCGCTAAGGAGGCGGCACTGCGCAGCAAAAAGAGACCGGACTACGACCGCTGTCCGGTATCATTCGTCAAGCGGCAGATCCGTATGGGGTCGCTTGACGAATGGAACCGGAGGTATAGAACTGCAACAACAGCCTCAGTGACAAAGATCTTCCTCCCAGACGCCATCGACGCCTTCCAGATTGTCCGCCAGATCAAACCGACCGGGGTGCTGACCCAAATGTTGACGGGGCACGGTGGGTTCTCCGAATACTTGCATCGCTTCAAGTGTAAGGAGAACCCATCGTGCATCTGTGAGCCGGGTGTGCTGGAGTCTGTTCCGCATATCCTGTTCGAGTGTCCTGTGTTCGGAAGGGAGAGGATGGAAATCGAACAGGAGCTGCGGACCAGACTAAGCCAAGACAGCACGGGAGCTCTCTTTAGTAATAAGAGAGATAGAGAGGCCTTTTTGGCATTTGCCATCAAAATTATAGAAAAAGTGGTCAACAGAAATAGGATAGGGTAGTCTATGCTTCCCTTATATTACAGGAGAATATAACGCGGCAAGCATAGAAAACAACCGTCTTATTTCTGAACCATTTCAAAATTGTTTTCTTTAACTGTAGCTTTTCTTTAATATTTGGTTAATTTTATAAAAGTTGTTTTCAAAATTATATTCTAAATTAAATAAAATTCGGAACGAAAAGGTCTCTGACTATGTCAGAGGGACACCAGCAGAGCAGGAGTGGTTTTTAGTCGGTTCGAGTCCGACACTACCTGAACTGGCTCTGGGCTCATTAGACCGAGAGACAGTTCAGGTGTCCGTGGGGATTTTCCACTCCTGCCAAAACAAAAAAAAAAAAAAAAAAAAAAAAAAACCTAACCTAACCTAACCTAACCTAACAATGGCAGCCATTTTATGCGACAATATGAGTTATAGGTATGTACCCTTTTTTTGTAGGTATTTCTAGTCCATACTTTTACTGTGTAAAGTACTATGTCAGGAGTCGATTATGTACATGACAGTGAAAAATATTTTTACGAGTCTTTCAGTCGCAGTGACATGACAGTCAGACACCAGTGTTGCCAGCAATGTGTTTACGCTTCAAGCAAATTGTTCAAGGCAACATGTTCTCGGTTTGTTTCAACATTTTTATTACAATCTTTGAGTTATAATAGTGCGTATGCCATCGTTTTGTCGCCATCATCTCCACGCAGAAGGAGGCGACGGCTTCCCACGCGGTCTCGCTCCTGACCATGGACAGAACCACGGCCGGAAGCGAGAGGTCACCACCGACAGCAGCGACTAGCTCGCGGCGCTGCGTCGCCCACGCAGGACATGCCTGCAAAGTGTGTAGCGGGCGTGCAAACCGGGCGTTTGCTCCCGGCCTTTGCGATATAGGTACTTCCCGAAACACTCATGTCCGGAGAGTACCTGCGTCAGCTGGAAGCTGAGGGCACCATGACGCCTCTCCAGTCACTCCTCCATTACGGGCCTTACCGCCGCTATTGCGGCGTGCGTGGGTTGCGCAAGTCGTTCCCTCCACTCAGCCACTAGTATCTGGCGGAGCTCACTCTGCCCAGGCACCTCCTCGCGCTGCTGATATCATTCTCAGCGCGAGGGCTCTCGCCTCCAGATCCCAGGGCATCGATCCGGCGAGGAGGCTCGCCGCCTCGATGAAGATCGTACGGTACCCCCTTATCACCCTGACGGCCATCGCCCGCTGCGGTCTCCGCAGGATGGCGACGTTTGGGGCCGCCAAGGTGTCCGCCCACTCGTGTGACCCATAAAGGGCCATGGACCGCACGATCCCCCCATAGAGCTTCCGGCAGGAGGCATTGGGCCCCCTAAAATAGTTCAGCAGCCGTGATAGAGCAGCCGCGGCGCCCATTAATTTCGGCGCCAGCTGCCGAAAGTGAGGCCAAAATTCCCACCGGCTGTCGAGAACGAGTACTAGGTACTTCATCGTCGACTCGACACTGATGCGAACCCCTCCCATCACGATGTGGAATCCCGAGTGTGGTTTCTGCCGAGGCCCATGGAAATACAAGGCCCCGGACTTTTGCAGGGCCACCTCGAGACCCAGCCTCTCAACGATTCGCGCAACCCCAGCTGTGGCCAAGATGGCCGCCTGCCGATGCGTCTCCCCCCGCGCCGTCACCAGCGTTATTGATCCCATTTATCGAGGAAGGCCATAGGTATAATCACGCTACGAATAAGAGAAGCGGCAGACGAAATTGCGCGGGTCAGCTAGTTTAAAATAAAATAATTCATCTAATTTCATCCAGGCACCAGTCCCTTAGCCGGAGGCCTCCCACCGATGCCGAGCTCCCAGATCCACCGCCTCCTTCGCCTTCGCGAGCACGTCGCCTTACGACACACCCCTCTTCACCGCGCGTAGCTGATTAGGCACCGGCTGTAGTGTAAGCACTACAACTGCGGTCTTGGTTCTGAGTTAGATATGTCACGCATACGCACTATTAAAACTCAAAGCTTGTAATAAAAACGTTGAAACAAACCGAGAACATGTTGCCTTGAACAATTTGCTTGAAGCGTAAACACATTGCTGGCAACACTGGTGTCTGACTGTCATGTCACTGCGACTGAAAGACTCGTATCCATGATCACGAATACAGATAAAAAAGAAATATTTTTCACTGTCATGTACGTAATCGACTCTTGACATAGTACTTTACATAGTAAAAGTATGGACTGGAAATACCTACAAAAAAAGGGTACATACCTATAACTCATATTGTCGCATAAAATGGCTGCCATTGTTAGGGATGATCAATCAAGGGACATAGGTGTTACTATAACGAGTATCGATACTAAATACGAGTTTCACTCGTTATCACGTTTGGATCATACCTAATATTATGTACTTACTTAAAGTCCATTGTATGTAATTATAATTAACAGAAAAAGATGAGTAGGTTATCTTACCTTCTGTTATCTATACAAATAAATAAATCTTAAGTGTCAGCTTTTCATTATGCACTTGATATTAAAACAGCACACCATGCTTTCTTACAACACCGATATCTATATATATAAAACAAAGTCGGGTTTGTTACAACACTTATAACTCGAGATCTGCTGGACCAATTTTCTTGGTTTTTGATTCGTTGGATTTGTCTCCGCCCCGAATAGCAGAATACATCTTAAAAACAATGAAAACTCTATTAAAATAGTGTGTGTAAGATGCAGTGGAAAATGGTTTTAGGTGAAATATATTTAGTGCGTTGTAGATAATTCAAAATTAACAAAAGTGTAACCTAGCAACCAAAACAAAAGATTAATAAAATCTAGAAAGGTCGCCTTCATAGAATATAGCTGGAAGTGCTTTCTTAACAAACTCAACGAATACATAATTATGAAAGATGAATCATTTTCCTTAAATGTTCCATTGTTTCGTAGCTGTCAAAAATTCCATGCGCTAAAGATTCACAAGTACTAGAAGACCAGAAATGAAACATGTCGAAAACTTAAGAAGTAAGGATTCACGCGTACCAGCAGACCATAAACATGTCGAAGCATTTCTGGGGCTGGAATTGTAAGTGAAGACTTACAAAGTACCAGGATACCAGAACCATAATTATTTAACATCAAGCTATTATCCTTAGCAAACGAAAGAAAGATCACTGAGCCAGAAAGAATAAATGGCGCAGGCAGGTGAAACCATCCCCACCGAATGTGTCTCCACGTTGTCGTCGTGGTGGGGCTTGAGTGTCCCAATGATCTTGCGAGCTTTCCCGGTAGAGCCACTCATGCCGGAAGGTCGCAAGTGAGGGATCAGACCAAGAGAGACACACGCCTGCTCGCTGCTCTCTGGTACGCGTCTGATTATCAGACGTGACTGTGGGAGCAGCGAGCAGGTGGAGAGGTGAGTTAGGAGAGAGGGCCCTGAGAAGGGGCGGAGCGAACAGGGACCGCACCCTTTAAAGGAACATTATGAAAAAACAAGGCGAATGTAAAATGAGTCCCCAGGTGGGTCCCGACTGCTCAGCGGTCGGGGAATCCCACCCCGCTTCGGCGGGCTGCCCTCCGTACTCTGGGGTGGGCACCAAACGCCTTCCGCTTGCCAGTGGCAACACGAGCCGAGGAGGCTCCCAATCGTCGTCATCCGAATCCGCTTCCTTTAAGGAGCTGATGGCGTACGGTTGCGTAGAGGAGGGTTCGCCTGAGCGCCGGGGTGGTGCGGAGTCGGATTCCGGCTCCGCGCTAGACCTAGTAACGGTCAGCTCGGCGGGCTCTGGAGACAGAGGAGGGGGGGCTGCTGTGGAGGGCGTCAAGCTCTTCCGCAAGCGGCCCAGACGGGAGGATGACAGCGGGTCGTCCTCTGAGGGCGAGTTTGCCTCCGCCCGCAAGATCCCCACCGCCAGGCGGGGCAGGGGCTGTGGCCTTCAAGCGAAAGCAGTCCTCCAAGCGGGAGGCCATTACGGCGGCCAAAGCCTCGATTATGGCGGCGGCGGCGGCCAACGTCGGCGGGTCCGGAGAGGCGACAGAGTTGCGGGCGGAGGTCGCCCGCCTCGCGGCCGTAACGGAGCGACTCATTGCAGAGAATGAGTCGCTCCGGAGGGACCTGGCTGGCATGGCCAGAGCGGCCTCGGAGGAGCCGCAGGGGGGGCCGAGTCCGGCGACGCTGGAGGGGAGCCTAGTGCTGAGCCAGGTGCGGAGCCTGGTGCGGCAGGAGCTGGCTCCCTACCAGAAGCAGTTCTCCGTTTTGGAGGACATGATTCGGCGTCCCCCACTAGCGGCGACACAGAGGCCCCAGGGCCGGCAGAAGGCGGCTTCGTACGCGGCCGCCGTGGCTGCCGGCCCGGGAACGTCTGGCCAGGCGAAGGCGAAGGCCAAGGGCGGAGCCGCGCCGGCGCCAGCGACAGCGCCTGTGACGCCGGCGACTACGACGCCGGCGACGACCAAGTCACAATATAACACACAGGCATGTTAAGTTTTTGTTTTCCAATATTTACATGCAGTTTTAAAACTAAAATCCTCGCAAATCTCAATAATACAAAAAATAAACAACGGTTTGACAGCAAAACTGCCATGAACTTGTCGCATAAAATGGCTGCTACGGCACTTACCTACAACTGTCTTTAGCAACAACTTAAATATCTCTTTTATCAAATAAGATTATCTCACTAGAAAGAAAGAGACATAACGATATTTCAAGTTCAGAAGCATATTTCACTCATATTAAATAAAAGCAGATGTAATGTACACGTAGCGTCTTCATATTTTTCCTATCTCAATGCACCAACCAAACAAACAAATGAAACAAATAAAGATCAAATAAGACTATAGCTGCATGGCTTTGCCTTTGCCTTTCACCATGGGAAGATAAAAAAAAGTAACTGTTGTCAATTGTCAATGTCAATATCTGTGTCACTGTCAGTATCAATAACAACAAGATAATTAGTTGGATCGCTATTTTAAAAATAGCTCCTGGTTATTAATTTCGTGGGTTTTCAACTGGGCTAACAGAAAAAAACAGTCGTCCGAGTTTAGCTGATTGGATTAAAAAACCAATTTATAAAGTTACGTTTGAGGCTTGAGGAAAGAAAAGCTGCTCGGTTGAAGACAGGATCCAAAAGAATGTCTGTATGGCAGAGCGAAGAGCAGCGCTGCGCGGTGGTGCTGCGCGAAGTGTTCTGCTGGCTGGGCGCGCGGGAGCTAGCGCGCGCGGGCGCCGCGTGCCGCGCCTGGCGCCGCTCCGCTGCAGAGCCCGCGCTGTGGCGCCGCCTGTTGCGAGTCGGGCCCGCCAGCTACGCCAAGCACGGTACCGCGTGCGCCCGCACCTAACGTTGCTGTTTTGTGTGCATAACCCGATCTAACTGCATGTCCTGAAGACACATTAAGCCAAGCAGGTGAGTTAAAATGTAGCAGACATATCAGTTGTGTGTTGCTCCTACTCTCACTTTCAATTTGCTTTCAAATTTAGACTGGTAATCAATGATTAAAAGACAACTCGGTGTCAGACTTGATATAACAAGAGCATTATGCGACCAGGGAGCTCTGGCCTATCACCACAGCTATGGCAGTCCCTTTGCTCGGCAATGAAAATTTGTTTGAACGCGCTAATCTCAGGAACTACTGGTCCGATTTGAAAAAATCTTTCAGTGTTAGATAGCCCATTTATCGAGGAAGGGTATAGGCTATATCATCACGCTAAGACCAATAGGAGCGGAGCAGTCTTGAAAAATGTGACACAAACGAAGTTGTGCGGACAGCTAGTTGAATATAAATTCAAAATCTCTTAATTAGTATGTACTTTGTGTAGCATTCTTGAGAGTACTGTTACAGCGTATGACATAACCATAATAATAAATGGTACACATGAAAACATGCTGCAACCTCATACGCAAACCTTAAAAATTTACAGTGGATTTAATTTATTATGACCTGGGTTGTAGTGACCAATTGGCTATAGCGATGTTAAATCTACAAAATTCATGTGGTTATAGCGACTTTGGATGTAACTCCAATTTCATGTGTAGCGACGACGGTTTTAAATGAATCATTTGTGCCAAATTCCTAGATATACCCAGGCCGATATTGCGATCGGAATCATAAAGACTTTCCTATCTTTTGTTTGCAAATTAATCTCTTTAAATTTGTCTCTGAGGGAGTATCTGGGATTTCATTTATAGATCACACAAATAGCTCTTTTTTGTAAAAAAAATATTGTCTGCATATCGGTGGCATTTCCCCACAACAGAATGCCATATGACATCACGCTATGAAAGTAACTAAAGTACACTAAACCGACCGTTTCTAAATGTTAAGCCACGAATTTTTCTAACGCCATACACTGCAGAATTGAGTTGTTTTTAAAACAACTCAGTTCTCACTGAAGCTTCACATCCAAAGTGATGCCTAAGAACATTGCGGTATCTTCGGGTTTCAACTCTTCACCCTTTTTTGTTAGAACAGTGTTCACTTGTTTTACATGAGGTAAAGTAAACTTTATGTATTTCGTCGTATATGATATTTAGTTTGTGTATGTTTCTGTATCTAGTTTTTGATCTAGAACATGTATAATGATCGGGTCCCACGATGTGGTGTCAACTCCCATGTTTTTGATGGCATTAAGACATTCCAGTGTGGTGTCATGCATTCGCTTAATCTGCTCTAGTGATTGCTGTTGTATATTTGGCAGGCCTAACAAGACTTCATATGGGATGAGAATATTTGTTTTTGTTGTCATACCAATGGGTGAGAATGTTATTATTTTTATTTATTATTCATAATAAACTAACAAAAGACTCTCAAATTATAATTTTCTAACCCAATCCATCTGATCTGATCTGTGAGTCAATTTATTATAGGTGTGAAAAGACAACTGCAATATTTACATAGCCTCTCTTACGGAGAAACAGAAGATCTTTTTTGTATCTGTAAATAAAACATGATTTTGTGTCCTTTAGGTTAAGTTTTAATTATAGTAATTGATTCATTTATTATTTTAAGTTAGTACAAGCACTATCTAGCTTGAAACACAGGTTCCACCTAGTTCAGGAATATAAGTAACTGTGTTCCTTATAAAAAATCAATAATATATAAATGTATCCTGTTTTACAAATAAACAATATCACACCTCCAGTGCAACACTGTCACTTTTGCAAAAACGCAATTTCTCAGGAGAAGCATTTAAAGATTTGGAGTCTCTTGTGGCACCTACAAACCATAACGACAATTACTCTCTCACGTTGTAAGTATAAGTACTATATCAGTGACATTATTACATTAAGTGCCGAAGTACTTTAGGTCTTTTTGGTAATATTATGTCATTTTTTCAAAATATTGCAAAAGTGACAGTGGCCAGTGGCACCGGAGGTGCGATATTAAAATGGTAGCCCCTCGGTCATAGAACGTACGCACGTGGCGTGGCGCCAGGAGTACGTCTGGAGCCGCGCGGGTTGGCACCTGGCCGCCACCCACAGCGCGCCCGACACGCTGCTGCATGCCGACCTGGCGCCGCCCGGCGACCTGCTGGCGCTGGCCGGCGCCGACGCCAGCGTGGCCGTGTGGCGGCGCGCCGGCGCGTGGCGCGAGGTGGGGCGCGCCAGCCTGCGGGAGCGCGGCTGGAGCGCGGTCGCGCGCGCGCACTGGGCGGGCCGCACGCGCCTACTGCTGGCGGGCCCGCTCGCGCTCGCCGCCGATTGGGAGCTACTCGTGCTGCGCATTGAAGGTCTGACTCTAACGTTTGACTCGTTTTCTTGTTTCGTTCTTGTCCGT